>APFE030978119.1:37062-50312 GCA_000404065.3 Pinus taeda
TATTCTAGTTTTCCTCCATATTCTTATGTACTTGTTTATATATGCATTTGTATGGTTAACACACATCTAGTCCTGTGTTATTTATGAATATAGATCTTTGTTCTTAGATAGTAGTATGTTGCTGTGATTCCACAGGTGCTCTTTGAAGCTGGGCAGACAAAGAAGAAGTAGCGAAGCTCTATCAGGAAGGAGAGGAAATCAAGCGCAAGACTAAGGTTGGTCTCCTTAGTCCCCCTCTTGTCTATTTTCATAAAGCACAACGAAAGTAGACTTTACTTGTTTGTTTCTAAGATAGCTACCAGTCTTAGTGGGAATAACGGCATCCGAGTGGACACTATTCCTGGTAACAGGGAGGAATTCAATGTTTCCTTAAGATAGCTCTGGACAACAATGGTAGAGTTTTTGGGAAGATCTTTTCTACAGAGTTATTGATACCTTTCATTGGACTGATATAAAACAATTTCCCACTAAAGGTTGCTTTTCATCAAAATTTACAAGGTTGAAACTAGTATCATCTCTAGGCCTAGAGCCTTTAACTGTATCTTTTAATAATAACAATCAATTTTCTAGAAAGAATTCTATTTATACAAGTGAAAAAACAAAATCTAACAGAGAAAATTTTTCTTTTTTGTGAATTCCAAATGTAACCATTTACAACTGGTTTTATTATGAAAATAAAAATAAAAAACTAATCTACAAGATAAAAGAATGATCTCCTATGGAAAATATTTTTTGACAACCTGCCCATTAACAGGTAAAGATTCTCTTTTTCCTGTTAAATCCTGTGACATAAAAGTAGACGGACCTATGAATTCTGCGATTTGGAAAGGTCCAAGCCACATTCGTTGAAATTTTGTATGTTTCCTTTTTTCCTCATGAGCCTTGTCCCATTTTAGAACTAGGTCTCCCATCTGAAAGTCCTTTCTCGATATTATGTTTGAATCAAAAGAAGCTTTTACTAATGCTTGGTGATGAGCATGAGTTATTTTGTCCTGTTCTCGTTGCTCTTCTAACTTAATTATTTCCAGCTGCCTTAGTTGTAAGGAAGAAGTTGGTGCTTTCATCAATATATTGAACTAAGGCCAAAGAGGGAATTGCTAAATGATTTGGAAGAACCACTTCTTTCCCATAAACTAAATTAAAGGGAGAAGTGCCAATGGAGGCTTTCTGCGTTATTCGATCTGCCCGTAAAGCATATATTAAAGACTTGTGCCAATTCTTGTGATTTTGATCAATGGTTCGCTTAATAATTCTGATTAAGTTTTTATTTGTAGATTCAGTTAACCTGTTCCCTTGTGGGTAGTAATTGGCAGAGTATTTAAGCTTGAAACCCCTTTTGAGTGAAAATTTAGTCATAGCGTTACCAGAAAAATATGAAGCATTATCAAACATTAAAGCAAAAGGCAACCCAAACCTGGTGATTATGAATTGATCTATGAATTCGACGATCTGTTCAGCATTAGCCTTCTTGAGAGGAACTGCTTCTACCCATTTAGTAAAGTAATTTGTTGCTGTAAGGATATATCTATGATGTTTAGAGGAGTGAGGAATGATCTCACCTATTATGTCCATTCGCCATTGATCAAAAGGCTGCTCAATGTTGACTGGTTGCAGCGGCAATGATGGTTTCTTTTGTCTCACAGCAGCGGTTTGACAAACTTGACATTTCCTTACGTAGTTATGCAAGTCTTCGAATAATGTGGGCCAGTAATAGCTTGCCCGTAAGATTTTATGTGCAGTAGTGTCTCCAGCATAGTGTCTGCCTGCTGGCCCATCGTGGAGTTCCTGCAAGACCTTTTCAGCTTTAGATTTCTTAAGACATCTAAGGAGAACAAAATCATAATTTATTCTAAAAAGAACATCATTCACGAGCTGATATTATTTAGCCTTCAACCTTAGAGCTCTTTTCTTGGTATGATCGAGGTTTGAAGGAGCATATCCATTCTTTAGATAAAATATGATATCAGCGTATAATGATTCAACATCGTTTACGCTTACCTCATACATTTGTATCTCTGCAGATGGTATTTCGAAAATAAGCGATGCTCCAGCCAACATTTTGCAAAAGCCTTGACCTTTTACAATACTTGCTGGTTTGATTTCTACATCATATTACTGTAAGGCAATAACCCAATTGGCTCTTTTCTCACCCACATCTTTCTGTACTAAGAGATTTCTTACCGCTGGAAATGGTACTATGATTTTTGTATGGGTTTTAAGTAGAAAATGTCTGAAATATTTAATTGCTTTGAAAACAGCGTAAGCTTGTTTCTCTACATCTGAATAATTTAACTCAGCCCCTTGTAGATTTGAACTGAAAAAAACAATTGGACTTCTGCCTTGTCTTGATTTTCTTGAGTGAGTATCGCAGCATATGATCTATCAGAGGAAAATGTATATAAAATAGAAGGATCAGAAAACTTTGGAGTTGCTAAAGATGGAGCGTTAACAATTGCTTGTTTGATCAGATTGAATGCCTCATATTTGTCTTGGCCCCATTTGAAGTTTGAGTTCTTTTTAATCATTGCTTGTAAAGGAGACATGATTCTTGAAAAATCTGGAACAAATCTCTTTACAAAATTAATCTGGCCAAGGAAATATTGCATAGCTTTCTTGTTGTGAGGTAGGGGTTTTTTGGAAATCTCTTTGATTCTGTCAGGATCAATATGAATTCCAGATTTTGACACTATGAATCTAAGAATTTTTCCTTCACTTAATGCAAAAAAGGATTTTTTCGAGTTAAGTGAAATTCCATACCTTTGACAACATTGGAAGATTTATTTTAAATCTCTAAGATGATTGCCTTGTTTCTTGGAATATACAATTATATCATCCAAGTAGATTACCATTGATTTGTTAACTAATCCCTTGAACTCGATGTCCATGGCTCTCTAAAATGTGGCACCAGCGTTGATCAGACCAAAGGGCATCTTTTGATATGCGTAAGTGCCCCATTTGGTTCTAAACGTGGTTTTTAATTGATCATCGGGATGGACTAACACTTGGTTATAGCCAGAGAAACCATCTAAGAAGGACATTAATTCTGATCCTACGACTACCTGCAGTATTTGCTCCATGGGAGGCAAAAGAAAGTTATCCTTTTGGCAGGCTTTGTTAAGATTTCGAAAGTCAATTCATATTTTGATGTCTCCGTTTTTCTTTCTAACAGGAACCATATTGGAAACCCATTTGGAATGTCGAACAGGAAAAATGATTTTGGCTTTCAATAACTTATTGAGTTCAGATTTGATCTAGTTTTCTATATTGGGATGGACCTTTCTCAGCTTTTGCTGGACACGTTTTTCATCATCTATCATTGGGATAGTATGTTGGATGATGGAAGTGTCATAAGTTTTGAGTTCAGCATAGTTCCAAGCAAAGACACTTTTGTATTGTCTCAAGAGACGAATATACGCTAATTTTTCTTTAGGAGCTAGGCCAAGGCCTAGGTTGATATTCTGTGGTTTGTTATCAGTTCCAAGATTTACTAATTCATAGTTCAAAGTTGAACTTCGCAATTTTGAATTGGTAGATATTTTGAATCGATCTTTCAAATCATAAAGGTCTTCTAACTTGACTACTGACTTTGGCATAGCGTTATTAGTGCTATCTTGTTGCAATTATCTGTCATGTTGGTCCTCATCAGTTATTTGTTTGGTATAAGATCCTTCAGATGTGAGGAAACTCATGATATCAGGATCATCGTTGAAAATCCTCCAATTGGTAATGTTATCAGGAATAGATGGTCTAAAGATTAATTCAATTTAAAATCGATCAGGGTTAAAGTCTTCTGAAGGAATGAGCTTGGAAGATATGTTAGCTAGGAGGTCTACACTAGCATTTTAGAGTCTGGGAATTGATGAAATATTAAATGCTATAAAGTTTTCAGTCAGATCTTGAACTAAAGATTAGTAATGTTTTAAATGACCTGATAAACAATGTATAATATTGCGTACCTGTCTGATTACAATTTCAGAATCTCCGAAAACTTGAAGATATTTGATGTCTAATCTGATTGCTTTGTATAATCCTTGGACTAAAGCCTCGTATTCTGTGGTATTATTGGTGCAATCGAATTCAAGTATACAAGTTAGCATAGTTTTATTTCCCTCTGGACTGATTAACATGCATCCTGCTCCTGGTCCTTCGTTAGAATTAGAACCATCAAAAAATAACTTCCAAAATAAATATTTATTTACAGGATTATCTATAAAATTAATACATTTAGAACTATTTGTTTGAGAGAAATTTTCTACTTGAGATAAAACAGAATGTTATAAGTAAGGTGAAGTATGAGCATTAAAATTTCCTAAGAAAGAATCTACTGAGTAGTTGCCAATGAATTATTGTCGTATGCTACCAGTTCATTCTCTCCTTCCAGTTCCATTACGATGTATTTCTGATGTCTTTCTCGCTCAACTTTTACCTGATTTGGTTTACCATTGTAAGGGAGCCACATGTGTGACCAGGCAGTTGCAAAGTATCCATGATGTTTTTCTGACCAATCTCTGCTAAGAATTAAGCCATAAAATTCCAGAATATCAGCAACTAAAATGTCGATAACTTGACATACCTTTGGATTAGATGACAGCCTTATCGTAACCTAATTTAATTTGTTGATCACTTTGACTTGCGATCGATCTAGCTGAACTATGCACATAGCAGATTTTTGCGGTTGAACATTCAACTTTGCACATATTGATTTTGGTAAAATATTAGGCGAAGCTCCAGAATCCACTAAACAATTATGCAAATTTTTATTGAAAACTTCATAAGAAGAAGAAATGGGGGAATATGAGATCTCGACCTTCCTCCAATTAAAGCAATATCGTTTGGATCAACTTTATTAATCATGTTGGTTGGAGGTCTTCCAATTTCATGGGAAGCTTGACAGATTACAGCGGCGGGCAAAGGTACGACTGGTACAACATGTAATTCTTTCAAAAGTACCTTTTGTTGGTGTTTTAACTTTCTCATTTCATAAAAAGTGATGTTAGCGCTAGTCTTTTTCATGTCTTCAATGATATTATACTCCATTTCATCCAAAACGATCAGCGTTTTGGACGGAGTTGATGAATCTATTTGGACTGGGCTAGTTTGAGTCACTTTAGGTGTTGTTTTCTTGGTTGCGACTTTATCCTTAGTCATTGAGCTTGCACTCTTTGGCTTAGGAGTAGGTTGAGGAGGATCAAGCTGATTTCTAATTCATGTACTAACCGGGGATGCCTCTTGATCCTCTTTATTTGGGAGGATGAAATCCCACGTACCTTGTACCTCTACAACTTCTTCTTCGTCATTATGTTCATTAGTAGCAATGTCTTCTACTTCTTCTTCTGATTTAGCATTTGTAATAGCATTTGGTGGCTTTGAATCGGTCGAAGGGTTTCTCCTATAAGGATTGTAATACTTTTTAGAAGAAGTTTCTACCAATTGTTTCTTAATGTCGACCATCTCATTAGACATGGTTTTCAAAACTTTTTGCAATCCTTCTAAATCGAATGGATCTTTTGATTGTTTTTTCTTGGGATCTTCCTTGAAAGTAACCTTCTTGGATTTTTGTTCTTCTATCATGGTTTTATTTTCTAGGGCTATGATATGCTTCTCTACTGTTATTGCTTCCTTCATATTGTCAGCTAAAGTTGTTTTATTAGCCTTATCAACGAAGATTGCTATGTTTGATGGTAAAGCAGTGATATACCACTCACTTCACACTTCTTCGCTAGGCTTGGAAGCAGTGGGAATTTTATTTAACAGTTTATTGAAATGTGAATTAAAATCTTTGATAGGTTCCTTTGACTCGGCCCTAAGGTTAGACAGGTCATTGATCAGTCTCGCCGTAGACCTATCATCACCAAACTTAGTTAGGAATTGTTCTTGGAAGATATCCCAACTAGTGATAGATCCAGGTGGTAATGAGAAATACTATGATTCGGCTGCTCCTTGCAGAGTATAAGGAAAAAGTCAGACTATAGCGTCTTCTTTGGTAACTCCATTGAGATTTATGGATAACATAAAGTTATTTATATGTTATTCCACTAGCATGCCTACTTCATGATTAAACTTAGGTAGCCATTTTTCAGGATGGGTTGGTATCTGACTCAAGGGCGCAAGCATTAAGACTGCCCCTGAGTTATTCCATGGAGATTGGGCCATCGCTAAACTACTAACAAAGGAAAGCATAGAAGATGATCTCTGTGGTTGGGAAGATGAGGATATTACGACTCCAGATGATTGAGAATGATATGTGGAAGTTCCAGTGGATGGGTGGACAATAATCTGAAGTGGAGGAGTGGATGGTTGACTTCGTGGTGGAGAGGTTGAGATGGATGATGATGATTAAATATTCTTGCTATCGGACCCTTTAGGTGATTTCCTTGCTCTCTTCCTTGTAGGTAGAGGTAACTTGGTTGGCTGAACACCAAACTTTTCGCTCTTTAATCTGGTAAGAGGATGAGCAGGGTCATATTGTGAAGTCAGGCTGCCTTGAGATTTATTAGATCTTTGAGGTGATATAGAAAATCACTGAAGTTTATGGATCAAAGATTCAACTTCGGGAGGTTCAATAGTCGATTGTTCTGAAATGTGAGGATTTGTAGCAGTGGTTGTTGTTCTTTCGACTTCTGGCTCTAGATTTAAAAATTCTAAGTGCGATGGAGAAGTCAGAGGAGATGGTGAGGGTGATTTACTCTAAGAATTGTATTTATATTTAGACTTACTTGTCATTCATAGTTTGGGGCCCTCCTTGTAGCACCAAATATGTTGAAGCCCCAAAAATCGGGTCTATAACAAGGGGGATACCCACCTGGTCCGGACCTTGGTTAGCAGCTCCTTTTCCACTTGGTATAGTGGGTCCGACTGGGGATATGGGACCAGTTTCTCAATTTATGTGTGTGTGTGTTGAGATTTGATATTTCTTTTCTAAAAGTTCCTAAGTGAAATGCTTTTATTCTAAATCTAATATAATAACATGCAATTGTATTCTAATAAACAGAAATATCTAATTCTACACTAACCCGGGATGAAATCTTCTCCCTTATGCAATCTAAAATGATTTCAAATAGCAATTGGTAATAAATATCATTCAACTGTTATGAGAAAAGAATTCAATAGAGATAAACCACTTCGTATAAAAAGTTAGACGAAATAGTTGTGAAAAACATATCGCATAATAAGTTACTCATATGTTAAGCATAAAAAAATAGCTACCTCCATACAGAAGTGCCAAATGATAACTCAAGCATTCACGCATCAATATATAAACAACTAAACATAAATATCACTTTAACACAAAGGCAGAAATAGTTAAGAGATAAAAGTACCATTTATAACTAGTTCTACTCATGAGCTTCAAGTGATAATGATTTATCTCTTCTCTATCCAACATCCATTAAGAGTACAAAAGTGCAACATCAGTAGTAGATATTAAATGCAGATATCAATAAATCATGTTCCATTCATTCATCAAAACCTTCTCGGAGGGTGCAAAAGTGCATGTTCTAAGGACAAGTTTTTGACAAATTTCAGGACCCTTCTCTAAATGCATGAGAAGGGTTTAAATACTAACTAAATCTAAAAATGACTTATTACAAAAATCTAGGATACGGTTTAAATGACTGTCCTCATTTCAGGAAAAAATAAAGAAAAATTAATGCTAACATTGAATCTAAAACTAAAACTAACAACTAACTATTTTTGTATTTGTTCCTTGAAATCACAAGCGTTCAACATTTACTTGAGAAGAGTCGGCTAGCCAACTTCCGACTTTAACTGTCCAGCGAAAACGAAATCAGCAAGAGCTGGCGCCATCTTCTCGGAAAAATTAATGACACATTTGAGAGTCATGCACTGGCTATGTGGTTTTACCAAATATGCCCAGTAAGAATCCCAATTCAACTTAGTTAATATTTTGATTGATTCTACCTTTTCTTGAGCCTTCTGTCTCCAGTCTGTTTGCAATTGTTGTACTTTTGGTAGATACCCTGGAGTGGTTTCTAAGATAATATTTTCCCTGTGCAAATTTTTGTTTACACAGTCAATAACACTGTTTGCTATTGTGGTTGCTTCTTCTGCCGCTTGCTCTGCTTTCCTTATTTGTGAAACCCACTTGTTAAAGAGCATTTCTTTGTGATTGTCGTTAATTATTGGTGTGTCTGCTCTTTCCCCCTCCTCTGTTTCTTGCCAAGCCAAATATTCAGTAACTCTTTTATCAATTAAATCATAATCATGTTGTAAGTCCACGATTTGATTAGTGATTTTATCTCTTATTTCGCAATAAGAGTTCCATTGTGATATTCTTTGGCACAATGCTTTATGTTTCTGTAGTAGTTGATCATTTAAGGAAATGGATTCTGCAATGAATTCTGTAAGCTTAGGATCATCCTTGTGCATCTCTTGCATATCCTGTAACTGTCTTTCTCTTTCAGCCAAACTTCTCTATGAACTGTTTGTTATAAGTCGCTTGTGGCTCTGGTAAATGATACATGAGCTTCAAATCTTGTGCAGTGAATGAGCCAATGAGTCCTTGACCCTGAGTCTTAAATTGTCTGTTTTTGATGTCAACGTTGTCCAATACCCATTTAATCATGTTCGTGTAGGGAAGAATTTTGGGCCTCGCCGCTACCCAGTGCAAGAACGAGCAAGCTAGCTCTGTAATAGACACCTCAGAAGACCCATGTGAGCCTATAGTAGCTGTAACCTCCATTATTTTGGGATTCTCTTCCTCAAGTAGACTATACATTCCTTCCCAAGTAGTAATACCAGTGTCTCTGTTACAGGCAGTGTTTGTATACAAGGGTGTCATTTCTTTGTCTTCAGAACTCGAAGCTTTGCCTTTCTTTCCCATAATATCCTGAATACTGCTTTATATAGTTCTCTATTCTTTTTTCCTGTAGTTTACAAGTGAGGTGAGAATAATGATAAGGAAAAGGTGATGGGAAAGCTTTAAATGCCGAAGACATATAAAATATACCACCTTACGTGAAATGGCTCTTCGATCAGCAAAAAACCATATTTCATTAATGATTGGCAACTAACTCATTAATTAGCATTAAAGCGCATAACCAAGTCTCGGTTTATGGAAAATACTTTTTCGAACAACAAGCCCGAATTATCTGTGATGAAGCAATTTTGCGATTTGCTTCGCAATATCGCAGATCGCAACATCACAATATTGCTATATCGCTCTATCGCAACATCGCAACATCACAATATCGCTCGAGCGTAGCATATGACAATCATCCGTTAATGTATTTTCTGCGAAATGCGATTTGCAATATGTGCCATCGCATATCAGCAGTTTGAGGTTTTTCATCGTAAGGGATATTTGAGGCATGCGATGCAATATATGTTTTTAACATGTAGTCTCGCATCGCGATCTCGCAATCTCAGAATTGGGCTTGTAAGGAGGTATCCATTATCCTTTTTGCGATGCGATATTTCTTAAGAGTGATTGTATCCTACCTTATCATAAAACTTAAGCTTTTTAAGATTTTTTCAAGGGTATTTTCCTAAGTTTATGATGGTAGGTTTTATTAAAAAAAGAAATACAAGCACGAATTGATTTTTAAAATTTTTGACTAAGGGCCCCCACTTATTTAGTATTAGTAATAACACTAAATAAGAAGGGCGGTTGTTGCTGACAACAATTGGCGATTCACTTGGAAGAACCAGTTATCTCTTCTTTTCTTTTGAATTTTCTAAACTTCCAAAACAAAAAAAATTCCAGAAAATCAAACTTTATTATAGAAAGACAAAGTACATTATGCTTTACCTACCAATGATATTTCGTTTCTTCTATTTTTAACTTTGATTATTTACTCCCTCAAGCTAGTCTTTGTATCTACATCAGTCACTACTTGGTTTATAAAGATAAAAAACAAATCTTTCTCTGTAAATCAGTTTTAAATATGCGCATTTGTCGTAGGTAGAGTCTCTGCTATTAGCAGGCATTTATAGCCCCGACAAGGTTACATGTTACCCAGCAATGATCCTATATCCTACTTAGAGAAATATACAATTTTCAAAGAGAAATCTATATCCACACTTATTGATTTCATTTTCTTTTTACCCTTAAAGAACAATGTCTTGGTTTAATATGCAATTTATGACAGTGTCATTCACTTGATTTATAACTTTGCTGAACAAGTTGGCTTGTGATGAGACCCCTTGTCTTTTGATTGCAACAATCTTGAGTCATTGCCCTGTTGTGGTATGCAGTATTAGCAAAGTCAGCAAGCTATAATATCTATGATCATGATAAGTTGGCTCGTGATGAGACCTCTTACTCTTTAAGTTAAAGTGTATCATTGGATTATTCCCTGAACGTTGTAATTTCCTAAGTGGAGAGGAAGTCATTGTTTCCTTAAGATAGCTCTGGACGACAATGGTAGAGTTTTTGGGAAGAGCTTTTCTACAGAGAATCTTTGTTTTTTTATTGATACCTTTCATTGGACTGATATAAAAGAATTTCCCACTAAAGGTTGCTTTTCATCAAAATTTACAAGGCTGAAACTAGTAACATTTCTAGGCCTAGAGCCTTTAACTATATCTTTTAATAATAACGATCAATTTTCTAGAAAGAATTCTATTTATACAAGTGAAAAAGCAAAATCTAATAGAGAAAATTTCTCTTTTTTGTGAATTCCAAATGTAACCATTTACAACTGGTTTTATTATGAAAATAAAAATAAAAAACTAATCTACAAGATAGAAGAATGATCTCCTATGGAAAATATTTTTTGAGGACCTGTCCGTTAACAGGTAAAGATTCTCTTTTTCCTGTTAAATCCTATAACATAAAAGTAGACAGACCTATGACTTCTGCGATTTGGAAAGGGCCAAGCCACATTCATTGAAATTTCGTATGTTTCCCTTTTTCCTCATGAGCCTTGTCCCATTTTAGAACTAGGTCTCCCATCTAAAAGTCCTTTCTAGATATTATATTTGAATCAAAAGAAGCTTTTACTAATGCTTGGTGATAAGCATGAGTTATTTTGGTCTGTTCTCATTGCTCTTCTAACTTAATTATTTCCAACTGCCTTAGTTGTAAGGAAGAAGTTGGTGCTTCATCAATATATTGAACTGAGGCCAAAGAGGCAATTGCTAAATGAGTTGGAAGAACCACTTCTTTTCCATAAACTAAGTTAAAGGGAGAAGTGCCAATGGAGCCTTTCTGCATTTTTCGATCTGCCCATAAAGCATATATTAAATACTTGTGCTAATTCTTGTGATTTTGATCAATGGTTTGCTTAATAATTCTGATTAAGTTTTTATTTGTAGATTCAGTTAACCCGTTCCCTTGTGGGTAGTAATTGGCAGAGTATTTAAGCTTGAAACCCCTTTTGAGTGCAAATTCAGTCATAGCATTACCAGAAAAATATGAAGCATTATCAAACATTAAAGCAAAAGGCAACCCAAACCTGGGGATTATGAACTGATCTATGAATTCAATGATCTGTTCAGCATTAGCCGTCTTGAGAGGAACTACTTCTACCCATTTAGTAAAGTAATCTGTTGCTGTAAGGATATATCTATGATGTTTAGAGGAGTGAGGAACGATCTCACCTATTATGTCCAATCCCCATTGATCAAAAGGTTGCTCAATGTTTACTGGTTGCAGCGGCAATGATGGTTTCTTTTGTCTCCCAGTAGCGGTTTGACAAACTTGACATTTCCTTACATAGTTGTGCGAGTCTTTGAATAATGTGGGCCAGTCATAGCATGCGTGTACGATTTTATGTGTAGTAGTGTCTCCAACATAATGTCCACCTGATGGCCCATCATGGAGTTCCTGCAAGACTTTTTCAGCTTCAGATATCTCAAGACATCTAAGGAGAACAAAATCATAATTTATTCTAAAAAGAACATTGTTCACGAGCTGATATTGTTTAGCCTTAATCCTTAGAGCTCTTTTCTTGGTATGATCAAGGTTTGAAGGAGCATATCCATTCTTTAGATAAAATATGATATTAGTGTATAATGATTCAACATCGTTTAGTCTTACCTCGTACATTTGTATCTCTATAGATGGTATTTCGGAAATAAACGATGCTCCAACCAGCATTTTTCAAAAGCATTGACCTTTCACAATACTTGCTGGTTTGATTTCTACATCATATTCATGTAAGGGAGTAACCCAATTGGCTCTTTTCTCAACCACATCTTTCTATACTAAGAGTTTTCTTACCGCTGGAAACAATACTATGATTTTTGTATGAGCTTTAAGTAGAAAGGGTCTAAAATATTTAATTGCTTTGAAAATAGCATAAGCTTGTTTCTCTACATCTGAATAATTTAACTCAACCCCTTGTAGATTTGAACTGAAAAAAGCAGTTAGAGCTTCTGCATTGTCTTGATTTGCTTGAGTGAGTATCGCAGCATATGATATATCAGAGGCAAATGTATATAAATAAAAGGATCAGAAAAATTTGGAGTTGCTAAAGATGGAGCATTAACAATTGCTTGTTTGATTAGATTGAATGACTCATATTCGTCTTGGCCCCATTTGAATTTTGAGTTCTTTTTAATCATTGCTTGTAAAGGAGACACGATTCTTGAAAAATCTGGAACAAATCTCTTTACAAAATTAATCTGGCCAAGGAAATATTGCATAGATTTCTTGTTGTGAGGTAGGGGTATTTCGGAAATCTCTTTGACTCTGTCAAGATCAATATGAATTCCAGATTTTGACACTATGAATCCAAGAAGTTTTCCTTCACTTATTGTGAAAAAGGATTTTTTCGGGTTAACTGAAATTCCATACATTTGACAACATTGAAAGATTTTTTTTTAAATCTCTAAGATGATTGCCTCGTTTCTTGGAATATACAATTATATCATCCAAGTAGATTACCACTGATTTGTTAACTAATCCCTTGAATGCGATGTCCATGGCTCTCTAAAATGTGGCACTAGTGTTGATCAGACCAAAGTGTTGAAAAGTGTGCAACAAGAAATGCTTGTTGAGAATGCAACAAGATGATGAAGCTTAGTGGAAAGGAGTCGCCTTCACTAAGTGGGCCCGCAGGCTATTTTTGGCGCGAGTCTATTTTTAGACATATGGATCATGTCTATGGATTGCAAGTTGTTGTTTATGGATGATTGATCAAGTTGGAAAAAATAGATGGACTTCTATTTTTAGACCACAGCGAAGTGACACCATAGCGGAGTGACTGCTCAGTCTAAATATAAAACAGTCAAATATTATTAGCTCATAATAATATTTAGACTATAAACTTTGTCTTATTCTCTTG
>APFE030978124.1:0-20555 GCA_000404065.3 Pinus taeda
AATCAACCCTTGACAGTTAGGCCAACCTACCTGGCTCAAGAACGTAACTTGGGGAGTTTTGGCACTCAAGATTCTCATGGCCATAAAGAATAAGGGTGTCATATGTTTTTGTTTGTAACAGCATTATGATGTGGATTTTGGATGGATTGTATCTTTTCTTGTCACAGAAACAGTTTGGCTTACAACCTAGGTTGTTTTATTTCATAATGTGTGCGATATTGCAGCCAAAATCCATTTTAGAAGGAACATCTATAGTCTATTATAATGTAGAAATCTTACAAGATTCTCATGGTCATAAATAATAGGGGTGTCATATGTTTTTGGTTGTAACCGCATTATGATGTGGATTTTGGATGGATTGTGTCTTTTTCTTATCACAGAAACATTTTGGCTTACAACCTAGGTTGTTTTATTACTTTGAAATGCTAACAACATTATGGTTCTATGCATTCACTACATTGAAAAGCCAAAAGCAGCTTGGTTGGTTGTAAAGCATTTTTATTTGCGAGCTAAGCACAAATATTTATAAAAAAATTGATTATTAGCATTGAAAGACTATTTATTACAGTGGAAGAAATGCTTTAACCTAGGTTGTTTTATTACTTTGAGGAAGGACATGGCATAATAAATTCACCATCTAGAGCTAAGAGAATGAGAGGGAGGATATGTGGATGTGATCCTTCATACACATGATAGTGCCATGGTCCATTGCAACAACATCAAGGGAAACTGAAAGGGAAGCTAGGGGTGACAATGCTTGAGAGTAGGACAATGCCTGAAATGCTTCGGATCTATCAGTTCTTTTAGATGATGAGGAAGTAATCATCAACAAGAAGAAGCCATCCAGTTAGGTTCCATGTCTCATATCCTGCTAGGTCCCTTACTATAATTTGACCTTTGCCCCGACAAAAGATAGATTAAAGAGGACAAATACCTACTGAACAGGTTGGGATCTATCAAATTTTTCAAATGATGAGGAAAGCTAAAGCAATCATCCACATCCACACAATCTCAAAATCACTAATCGACATGCTTACTAAGTTCATTCACATCCACAAGCCTATCTCCAAGACGATAGTGTGGAAGGAAAAGTAAATGTTAGAAACCCTCAATTAAAGTAGCTAATTTAGAAACTAAAATCCATTCACAAAAGTCACCTTTATGTTAATTTTAGATATGACTTCTATAAGATTCCTTCTCTACTTTAATAATGCAATAATTTTGTAAGGAACGATGATAAGTATAGGAAGGATATATTATGCAAGAGTTAATATTCCCGAAGAGTAGCTAGAACATGATGTGTTATATGAAAAATACAAATCAAAATGTCAATGTAATGTTTTGCAATGAGATGAGATGCAAACATGCAATGCTCAAATAAGAAAGACAAAAAGAGAAACCAATGAAGTCTGCCACCCAATGGATGCAAACATAATAGTTGGACCTGAAACCAATGGCTCAAAAAATACACCAACCTCTTAAATATTTAAGAGAGATGATATCAATCCACAAAAGATGCTACAATGATAACTTAGATACTTATTCCCCTTTTGAAATTGTTATGTCAATTCATATTATGTCTTGGGGCTTGTTTTTCCACTGCAAAGATGAACAATATTTCATAAAATAAATCAATTAATACTCCACCATTAGCTTCAAAATGATGCTCCCAAGATTGATAAGTGATTTCTTATGGATATTAAACCTTAGAAAATTGATTTCTTCCTACTAAAACAAGTACACCAGATCTCAAAAAGCATATTTCAGATATCAGAAAACATATACCAGACCTTAGAAAATCACTTGGAAAGTCACCAACAGAAAAACATGTGAATTTATTAGCCTCTTATGGTCAATGTGCAATGGTCTTAGGCTTATTATTATTGTCTTATGGTATTTATTAAGTCATAATAGCAATATGCTTTAGATCTAATTATTCATTGCAGTCAAGAAGGATGATAGAAAGTAGGCCACTATAAGCAGTTTTTCAACTTTGAAAGAATAACCTTGATCTAAGTAAGCTTACCTACAAGCACATACTTTTGTAAAATATCTTAACTATCAAACACATCCATAAGGTGATCACCCTAACTCCATAAGTTTATAAGGTTGTAAGGTTGTATATAACTGTAGATATAATTTATTCCCACCCCATCTAGAAGTGTTATTAACCTAGTTGTGACTAGAAGTGCAAGAATTCACATATCTGTATTCAAAAGAACCTGTAAATAGCATAAGAGAATGAACAAAAACCTAAATGCTAACCGAGATATGTGAATTCACAATAAAGTGCTATCCACTCCACTAGATTTCAATCACTTAATTTCAAATCTCGAGAAAAAACATCTTTCACCCTCATAATAAATGCTCCTTTATATTATAACAACATTCATATAAAAACCGGCAGAAAATTAAGAATAACAACATTTCAAATCTCGAGAAAGAACATCTTTCACCCTCATGATAAAAGCTCCTTTATATTATAACAACATCCATATAAAAACCCGCAGAAAATTAAGAATAACAACATTCATATAAAAACCTGTAGAAAATTAACAATAACCACAGTAAATTTTAATTACGCATAAACTCCACGTAAGAACCCTCCCAACTATGAATGCTTTTCTGAAAAAAAAACCCATCTTAAAGCATTGTAACATGGAAAGTCTTTGCTTTAAATAGTAGAAGAGAATGAACAAAAACCCCAATACTAACCGAGATCAAAAATGGAAAAGTAACGGGCCTTGCTAAATGAACCCTTATGGAGAGAACACTTAGAAAAATAAAGATTTTTACATTTTCTTTATCACCACATTATCAATGATTTTTAAATATTACTGGAGATAAAATATTTATGTTACCATAGTTTTTTATAAATCTGACAAAATTTTATATAATTTATTTATTATTATTTTTTTTTTTATTTGATAAAACTTAAGTGTTAAAAGAATTAAACCTTAACCTCTCCATAGTACTTAAAACTCTTAACCTCTCAGTAACAAAATCACATAACTATTATGAAATAATATTCCATAAAAATAAACCCGTTTTTGCTTTTGTACACTATCATACTTACTTCATTGGAATGCTTCACTAATCGGATTACAAAGAGCTTTGACTCTGTTAGCGTTGGTTAATGTTAGTATTATGTGTTCATAATTTACAACAATTATAATGGGGAGAATTTGATCAAAATCGAATCAGTAAGGGTAAAATTAGTATAATATATACTTCATATCATATATACTCACATCACATGTATATTGTCATTATAAATTTCCATTGTCTTGTAATCCATATTGTACTAGTTCTGTCCTCTTTAAATCATATCAATTTATAATCATTATTTTTTTTTATAATTGAATTTCAATTTTTTGCATTTCTAGTATCAATGTTTTTTTAATTTTTCTTATAATAATTTAGTTTACAATTTTTTCCCGGACATAAAATGATTATACTATCATCTATGAAATGCTAAGGATATTGATAAAAAAAATTGCTATAATGAAATACTAATAATTAATCCCATTAGAATGAATCCTTAACCATTATTTTCCCTTATCTAAAGTGCAATTTCTTTTAGTTTCAGAAAATTCTAGCTAATCATTAATTAGGAGTGATATTCTTGATAGTTATATTTGTTAATTAGCCGTGTTTAGAAGATATGCATGTCACAAAAGAATCTATTTGAAGAGAATGTGCAATTTCGTTTTAGAGAATTCTAGCTAGTCTTATTCTTTTATTAAGAATGACACTCTCACTAGTCATATTTATTAATTAGGAGATCTAACAATATATTCATTAATTAAGAGTGTTTACAGGATATGTATGTTAAAAAATCATTTCGAAGGAAATGAGATTGGTGGTCTCATTTATCGACAATGTTGGATCTCATTTTTTATTGACAATGTTGGACTTCATTTTTCCGATCTCATTAGTAACAATAGATTTCATTTTTCATTTTTCCGATCTGATTAGTAACATTTTATATTGTTATAGTTAATAAATAATTTTGCAGTTTGACTCATTTTTATGTTTAAACTTCATCTAGAACTCATGAAATGTAAAGCATGGACCAAACTTTTGTGTTTTTGAATGGTTCATGCTGCCATAGGGCATGTTCATTGTTGTGGATGGTAGTCCACTCATCGGCATTTTTTTTTTTGGTTGCTTGCTGGCACTGTTTTCTCTTTTGCCCTGTTTTTCAGTAATTGCCTTGTTTTGCTGGACTATTCCTTTTAATTAAACACTACCTCCTTTGGAACCATATCAGCAAGGTTCACTCCGGTGGCAACTAAACGCAAACACCGGAACTCTACTCAGGTTATTATTCGATTTATTGAATTTGTTTAAATTTAATATAAATATATTTTTCCAAATTGATACTGCATTACTATTTATACTGTGACAGCGAAAGTGCTATTCATACTACACTCACAATGCATGAATTAATTCACTTAATTACCATGGCACCAGATAGTGGCAATGTTGTGAAAATTTTGTTCCAAAGCCTGTCATACAAGATCACCATCCCTCCTTGCTTTATCATATATCATATCATGAATCCACTTACCCCCTTTAGGGTAAACTTTTCTTTCTAGAACAAAGTGTTGGAGGTCGGTATGTGGCTACAAGTTGGCGTCTAGCACTTTTGTATTTCGGAGCTGCCACGTGGGTTTCCAATTCCTTTTATAGGTCTCCCAGTCTTGGTCATCAGGGACAGTTCTCAAGACTTCTTGTTTCTGGTGCTGGTCCCACTCTGTGATAATCATCATGACATGATATTTTGATTCAATGTATTCTCTGCTTAGAAAATCAGGTAGATTATTGTCTTTTCCTTTGATGTGCTCTACCTAAAAGTCAAAGTTTGCAAATAAAGCCTGCCATCTGGAAAACTTGGCTTCTCCAGCCTTCTTGATATCTTTTGTTAACACTTTCTGCAGAGCAGATCCATCAGTCCTCAGAAGAAAAGGTTTATTAATAAGATAAACTTCAAACTTACTGATACAGTTCCATGCTGACTTGACCTCCTTCTCGATCATGGAGTAGTTCATTTCAGCTGGATTCCATACTCCTGAAGCAAATTGTACAACTTGTTCTTCTTTTCCAACCTTTTTTTTTAAGACTCCACCCCATCTAATATTACTTGCATCTGATTCAACAATTTTGTATGCAAGATCATCAACAACATATAGAATAGGCAAGGGTTTTACCTTAGCCTTGATGTTTTGAACTACTCTTGTATGGACTTATGTCCATCTAGGAGGATTCTTCTTCTTCAATCTTTGGTTTAATATCCTTCTGTCACTGGCGCAATCCTGATAAAATTTGCTGACATAGTTAAGACAACCTAAGAACCTTTGCAGCTGGTTCTTGTCGGTGATGACATCTGGAAACTTATTTGCAAACTCTAAAGCATTTTTTTGCAGAGAAATCTGCCCATTGTAGATCGTATGACCCAAAAATTTGATAGTGGTTTGGAATACCTCAATCTTCTTTTTGCTAAGCACCAAGCCATTGTGCTTAACCAAATTCTTAAAAATATTTACATGTTTAAAATGTTCTTGGATGTTCTTGGAAAATATTAATACATCATCAATATATACAATTAGCCAATCAAAATATGGCTTGAAAATACCATCCATTACCTTTTGAAATTTTGATGGAGCATTCTTGAGTCCAAAAGGCATAACGTTCCACTCATAATGTCCTGGTGGTATGCTGGAGGCAGTTTTAAATTTATCTTTCTCAAAAATGGCCACTTGCCAAAACCCTGCTTTCAGGTCAAACTTGGAAAATATCTTGGCACCTGCTATCCTTCTGATTAATTCTCCTTTGTGTGAGATTAGATAGGTGTCATCAGCTAGGACTGAATTTAGAGGCTTATTGTTTATGAATAGTCTAGGGATGTCTCTGATCTGTTTAGCTCTTTTCTTGACATAGAACCCGTAACAGTTCCAGGGGTTGTTGGATTCTCTAATCAATTCTCTACTGAGGAGTTGTTGAATCTCCTTCTAGAAAAGATCTCGGTATTCTGTGTTCATCGTGATGGCTCTGCTCTTACAAGGTTTTCCAGTGTATCCTTCCCTGTAAGGGAGTTCGACTGTGTGCTGCTTCATGTGCCAAAAGGCATTGGGTTCCTCTGAGCAGCATTCTTCTTCTAATCATTTCTTCAATTCTACAATTCTATTTTTGATATGGGGCGATTTGAGGTGTTCTTCTACTCTCAAAGTTGACTTAAAATCTTTTAGATCTGCCAGTCTGGCTTTGGCTCTATCCAGATCTTGTACAATGTGTACCATTGTAGAAATTCTAGGACTAGAGATATATGGAAGTTAAATTTTCTTTCTTGTCCCTTTTGAAGTGGGGATAGAAATGAAATATCCAGCTTTGCCTCCTTTGAGTCTGAGTGACCCATGAGGTTCTACTGCTGCAAGAAAGACATTACCAAGCATGCAATCCACTGGAATGTGAGTTACTGCAAACTTCAAATAAACACAGCGGCTATCAAAACAAACAAATGCTTTGGGTACTTGATATCTAAGCGTTTTATTACCCAATCCTACCACTTCTCTTTCTGCAGTCACCCAATATCTTGCTGGGATATTTTTCGTATTCAAAATATTAATATTTGCTCCAGAATCAATAAGAGCAACCATTTCAAACATTTTCCCTTTTATGCAGATATTTACTAAAACATGAGCATGAAAGTTCTGAGTAGGTTCACCACTGGTTCACCAAGAGTTGGCTATCAGCGTCGAATGAAGAGATGCAGCAAGTAGGAAGCTTGTGACAGGAGCCCCTGCTTAAAATTGGTATCAGAGCCAGTAACATCTGGTTCTTAATATTTACAACACAAATAAATATTTATTCAATTTTCTAAAAATAATGATTATGAATTGATATGATCAAAAGAACAGAGAAATGCTACAATATAAATTCTGAGATAATGGAAATTTATAATAGCAATATACATGTTGCAGAAATGAAAACTACAAAATTAGTAAAAATAAAAACTTACAACACTTTCATCCATTCAAATAATAATACCTGAATCCAATTAACAATCAAGTATAAATTTATATATAATGTTTCTTTTGTAAACCATAATAGAAGAGATTAATCTAGGTAAGAAAAAGTAGAAAATTAATCATATTTAACCTTTGAAATTATAGGTATAATTTTTTGAAATCACTATTATTATTTTAAAATGAATTTATAAAATTTTAATAATAATATTAAAAAAAAAATATTATAATTAAAAAATAGTATATAGAATTAAATACAAAACGAAAATATATTATAATATATATTATAATATATATATATATATCCCGAAAGCCATCATGGGTATTGAATAAAAATATCGTGTTCGAGATATAAGTGCAACTTAACGTGTTATGCTAATGATATCCAAAAAAAATTGAAACGAATATAGAAAAAATAATGTATACTAATTTTAATTTTATCATTATTGTTTCGACTTTGACCTAAAATGCTCCAAATTATAATTGTTGTAAATTATAAACATTGACTAGTAACAAAATTTGAGATTACACTGTCAACTCTCTTTATCTCTAGACATTGTGATTGGTGAAGCATGCATCTAAATGATGTGTATTAGTGAATTTTAATAGGTATGAGTTAATTCTAATAGGTTTATGTAAATTATATCTAAGAGATTAGACGAATGTTGTGAAATTAATGTTTTTTTTGTCCAAAAGGAATTAATTATGATGTTGTACATATTGGGTAAGAATGAAAATATTATTTATAGAAATAAATATTTTATTAAGTTTTAGTAATAGAGATCATGAAATTAAATTAATATAAATAAAGATAATTATAGAGTTTTATTATAAAAAACGTACTTGTTTTTTGTAAGCTTGGTAGTAATTTCTCTATTAAGATTTTTTGAACATAATTATTTTTAACAAAATTTGTAGGTGGCCTCAACCTGCCCACAGGAAACCAAATCTATTTGCCACTTGTCTGCATCAAACGCTGTCCAAAATTTAAATAAACTTTTTAAGACCATCCAGGCTACATTTGTAGTTTTATCTACTGTAATCTTCAACTTAAAAAAGTAAAGGCTAACCGACATATTATCAAAATTCTATTTGAGGACCTATTTCACTCATCAGATGAGTCCACCGGGGCTGGGGCTTTCGCATTGAACCCCGGGATTTCTCTCCTCTTCATGTCATGTATGCTCTACTCAATCCTATTCAGTGTGAGATTGCTTCGGTACACTTGTATCTGGACTGCAACAATTTCTCTGTGTAGATCCTTCATGCTAGGCTCCGTTGGTCTGGCCTCCTCATGTTCCTCTAGCTCCTTATATCGTGTCATTGCTCAAGCCACTATGTTCTTCATAACCTAATACTATTGAATTGTTTATCGAAACTACGTGTGGCGACCTCTGGTGTTCCCCGAATCTTTCACCGTAGTTTCCCATTCTTCTGTCTCTATTTCCTAATTGGTTATATTTTCGTTGAGCTCTCTCTCCTACTTTAATATTTGAGCTTTCACCTCCAGCAGAGTGCCAACCATATTCATGTTTATGAGGGTCTACATGTTTTCTTTCCTAGTCTTTCTTCCTCTTTTGTTTGGACCTCTATTGGAGGTTGCTTCCATGCCCTTAGTGCTTTTCCCTGCCTTACCTGTTCCTCTGGTTCCTCTCTTGCCCACCTCTTTTCCCTCCTTTGCCATCCTGTCCTCTTTCCTTCTTAGTATTTTTTTCCCTCGGTGACTCACAAGTTCTGGTTTCCTTGCTTGTTCCTAGGCTAGAACACTATAAGGGTTCCGGAACACCAGGCGTCGATGCACACTGGTATTTATATTACCTAGAACATTAACAAATGAAAATTCTTTACAAGTCATAATTCTTTTAAACAGAGTGGACTTAAGTTTCTTTGTCCCAAGCTTGTCCACCCGCTCCTAGCTTGGAGAATTGTGGTTTCCCTCTTTATACCCCCAGTTCCCCCCTTTCTTTTAAGAGACGAACATGATTTTGCCTTTCACTTTGGTCTAGTGATTCTCTGTAGTTTGTATATCCCAGTTTCCCAATTCCCGCAGGGTCTCTCTATTGCCCCTCCCTACTTTATTTTCCTCCCCTCTCTGCTTATCCCCACCCCAACAGACAGGATAATGCTAGAAGAATTAAGAGTTCTGCATGTGTCCCAATTCTGAGTCTCATTGTAGGTATTCTGGGTCGTGTTTGAGGGTCCAGACTAGGATTCTCTCATCTCTATTTCCATCTCCCGGTTGCTACCCCTGATTGTCCCTTGTGACCCACAACCTTTAGCCAGTTTTGGGCTCAGATCGAGCTGGATGAATCGTAACCTTGCTACTTGGTCCATGACGGTTACAAGCTCCCCTCCCATGATAATAACTTCTTCCCTCACATCCCACAGGATCCACCTTGTCGTAACATCAAGTTTCCTACTCTCGCCATTGTAGAAGCCCCATTGGGCATCTCAGTGGGCCACATTCCCTCGGTCCCTATATACCCAGACATGCATTATAGTTTTCTCGAGCCCCCTCTCCCCGATGGAATTCTAGGCGAAAACACTCCAGACGATCGAGCTAGTTTCCTAGGCAGAACAGGTCTCGACTCATTCTGAGTCTTTACATCCCTCAGCCCTCAACCCATGTTCCACTGTAGAATTCATTTTTTCTATGCAATTGAGAAAGGTGACCGAAGTAACATACCAATTCTTTCTGACGAAACCCCTTTTCCACTCGACGTCCTCGAGCCCGCTTCCACCACCTTCCATTGCACATTCTTTCTCCTTCTCCCTCTACATGCAAATGACTTCTCTCCTGGCTACCTTATCTTCTTGTTTCTTTGTCCAGCTTCCCAGCCTAGCATCCATAAGGTCCCCCATGTGCCCTCATCCTCTTTCCATCACCCATTCCCTCATTCAATTTACTCGGGATGAGTTTTTCCTTACTTGTGTCGTCGGCTACTCCTGGCGTGGGTTTCCTTCTTTTGCCTTGCCACTTTCCATCGCTTGTCTGCCTGCCCTCGCGACTGACCCTGGAACTCCATCTCTCTCCTCCATCCTCATCCACAGCTACATTAACTCTGTACTGTCCATTTCTGTATCCTAACTTGCATGCTGCGCCACCTACCTTCGTGTCTCCCGCCTTCCAATACCCCCTATGTCCTTTGGGCCAGTTGGGTGGCTTCTATCACCTTGGCCCCCAATACCCTCTGGCCTACCTCGGCTTCCGTCACCACTTCGTCCCTACCACACCTCAATCGGGGGAAATAAACATATTTAATTAACACTAATAAATTGTTAATATTACAGGCTCTTATGAAAGAGATAATTTCATTCAAATTTAAAATTGACATGTGATATTTAAAAAAATATTAATAACCACAAAAATTAATGAATAAAATACTTCATAATTCTCTCTCTCACTCACACACACACACCGAAATTCTATTTGAATATCTATGTTATTTAATATATGGCAATTTAGTCCTTAGGGTGGTTCACTTGGCAAGTTTGTATTATGTAAATAAATGGGTATATGAGTGATGGAGTCTTTTGTTCAACTTTGTTTAATTTTCCAAGCCCTTATATGATTAACATTAAAATAAAATAAAATAAATTATATAATATTTTTATTTGAATGCTAACTATTTAAAATTTATGAATAAACATAAATAATACAAAATAATTTATAACTTTCTATAAAATTTATGATTAAAAAGATTAAAAGATATAATATTCATTAACGATAAGTTCATGCCTCCAATAAGGACTATATTGACATATGTAAAGATACATTAATAGCTAAGTGATTTTAAAGTGGTTTTATCATCTATGGACTAGTAACTCAACATGAAGGTTGATTAGATTAGGAAGACCATAGCTACAAATAGGTATAGTTATTGAAATTGGGTGAACTTGACCCATGTCTCTAAGTGAATAAGCATCACTTTTAAGTTATAGTCCAAATGTGCACTCATGCTTCAATCATGTAAACTCTACGGTGTTATGGGAGGGTACCTTATGGTACTTGCACCATTGATAAGAATTGTTTTTAGATTGCATTTTGTTATTTTTGTTTGATGCTAGTTGATATCTGTATTTTTCTTTAGAACACCAATTATATCACGTGTTGTGGAGACATTGGAAATTGAATTCTCAAGTTTGAAAAAAGAGGGTAACTGAATGCATAATTTAATTAAGGTGGTCATTTCCATCAACCCTATTAAGGAACTAGATGAATGTGTTCAAGCATAGCCTCGGTAAGGTTTCAAGGGGTGAAAGGTTAGGGTGTACCAATTATGGATAGATTTAGGATATCTCATTTGGAGAGAACAAAGGAAGGGTAAAAAAAAATCACACCTCAATCACCTTTAGATACCATTAATAGGTTAGAGGAATGGAAACACCCTAATTGTAGGGAAAGTTGAGGGTTAACATCCTATGAATCGAAGACTGATCAAATGGTATGTTGGTAATTATCCCATCTCTTTCAAATGGTTTTAGAGAGTGAGGGAATAAGGAATAATCCCCAATATTGATGATGGAAAATGTTGATAGAGACTCCTTGGTGGAGTACTAAACATGTAGCGTATCAATAGGGTGGGAAACCATCCTAGTACAATCACCAATAGATAATAGAAATTAGAGAGTGGAGTCACCACTTGGTTTTAAGGAAAGATTGAGAAACCCCAAGGAAGAGGAAGAGAGGAATAAAAAAGGGGGAGAGAGGCCACTAAATTAATTAGGGTTTTAATATTAAATAGTTTTATGAGTTGTATGTTAATTGTGGTTTTCAAAAGTAATTAAGAACTAAAAAAACGTAAGAAAAACTATGGTTAGTTCCCATTTTGTTTTGATGAGTTAGTTAAACTATGTGCTAGAAATATAGATACCCATGAACTGTAAATTAGTGAGTTTTTGCAATAATGACCCAACAAGTTGTTGTTGCACATATGTATATCTAAACTATTGCAATGTCTCCATGAGAACCTACAAAGACCTTTATGATCAATATAGTTTCAATTACTTTGAGTTGTTTCCTACATACACCATCTTTTTTTTTGTTTAAAACTCGACATTTTATTAGTTCAAAGAGATATTACAAAAGAGTGTTTTCTTCCCTATTGGTCTGCCCATAGGGAAACCAGATTAGTAGGACAAAGTAAATGATATTAAGGTTGTGGATACCTTGGTTATCCAAATTATCGGATAGAAAAAAGAAGTTCCCAAAATAAAAATAAAAAACAACAACAAAAATGAGCTTGTGAATGTTTAAACACTTCGTTTGCGAGAAATAAAAGAAGCGTCCTTCAGAACTAGCACAAGGTTGCACTTAGCTAGAAGAAGCATCCAGTGGAAAACATGAGAAGAAAGATTAGTGTAAAACCTTGATCTTATACAATGTGTTCCTTGACCATATCCTCAGCCACAAACATCTCGACCTCGAGTATAAATTAGACATGAGCACCGTGATCACGAGCACCTCGAGTATAACTTCGGACATGAGCACCATGACCACGAGCACCTTGACCACCTCGACCATGATCATCGTGACCACAACAACGAGCATCCCAACCATGAGCACCTTCGCCACAAGCACCTTTACCACGTGTCACGACGACCATATGTTTGAATTTTTTATCCTTTGTTACGATGCCCCTCCCTACGTAATTGAGAGTCGTGATCCAAAGAACTGATGAAAATGAACCATGCAAATGGGTCACTAGTGTGCCAACTACTCCAGCGTGCCAAAATTATTGACACCAGCCTGAACCCATCACTGTTTGACCACTAGTGGAGCAATTAAACTTCCAATGTGAAGTCCTCTACTCACATAGAGTGAATTTTCCTGTGTTTTTGAGATTGCCACCTATTGTCTCCGACAACTGAAAAGGAGATAGAAGATCCTAGGTGACAGAAAAACCAATATGTTGAGGTTGAATGACCGTCCTAATCCCCATAATGCCCATGAAAATGCATGAGTGTGTTGGAAACAAAATAAGAGGTGTAGTAGGAAGCAAACACGCCAACCTTGAGAAACCAGAGAATGCATAAGGAGGGTCTACTGTATGTAAACATAATTACAATGAAAATCGATGACGTGATTATTAAGGGCTGACATATCTCACAAAAGAGAGGGATAAACAATACAACTTCAGTGTAACCACTGTTGATCTAAATATAGAAGCAGTCATGCCTTTTGGTAGCCTTATGCACACAACTCAAGGTGTCAATCCATGTCATTATAGTTGGCCATCATTTCCTTGTAATCTAGAGTCCAGTCAGTGTACCTATCCACTAAATTTGTTAATGCCCATGGTGTGTGAGGAGTTATCATATTGTACCTATGCATTGGGATGTGCATGTGAGTAGGTAGGTGGCCAGAATCACCATTCAAGTTGATCATTGGCATGACATTTGGCCCGTACTCACACTCGCACCATCAACCTAATTACTTATGCAGATTTCTCTTGTACACTAAGTATCCAATATAAATTCCTATAATACCTTATCTATACATATTTAGTTCAAGTTATCCTCATAAAAGGAAATGGTTGCAATTTTCTATTTAGATATGCTCTCTATAGCAATGTAACAAGGAGAAAAGATTACCTTTGCTTACAGGTGTCTCAAGGATACACTGGTTGCATGCATCGAGAATCAACATGATAGAAATATGAAAACTCTATCAAATATCCTGTCTATTTCATTACTAAACATTGAAATTTATACAAAATCCAGCCGAAGAATGTACAGGGATTCACGAACTTGCATTTACTTTGTATCTAAATCTTCCGACTATCTCCGACTAACACCAACTACTCGTCGTCATACGATCAGGACAGATGGCTCGTGATTATTATTCTAACACCTCACCTTAATCACGACCATCTCAGCTAAGCTTACAACAAAACATTTCATTTTTTCCTTATTGTTAAAGGTTCCATGCTTGTTCATTTTTTGGTGTAATTTCATCTTCACCTTTCTTTCCATAAGATAGCGATTGAGCTTCTCCTTTCTTGATTGTGGGCTAACACTCTTTGTATTCAACATTGTTGTAGGTTCTTGAGACTTATACTTGTCCTTAATGCTTGCAATATCTTCAAGTTTTGTTGCTTCTTCCTCACTGTCGATATCTACACACTTAAAAGAAATGTTAGATTTATATAAATGATCATAAAAAGAACCATATTAATTCTTGTCATCCTGCTCTTTGAAGAGATATTTGCATCCTTCATCTTTCTATGCTATCATAGTTGGTTGTTTCATGTCTTCTACCTCTTTAATCAACTTTGTTGTTGCACACATGTTGTCCTTCATTCGATTTGTGTGTGGAGGTGGGAATCTATTTTCACCGAACAACAACTCATCAATAAGATGCTTTTCTTGCATCAGATTGAACCGCTCTTCATGAGATACATAATTCTCATCAAATATGACTTCATATGTCTCTGCATCGAAGAGAATTTCTTCATAAAAATATTCATATTCTATATCCATGATTGTTTCTTCATCCACACATGTTTCAATGTCAATTACAAGCACACATTCATCATCCATCATTGCAACCTCAATGTTGCCATCTTTAGTTTCACAATCAATTATGAGACTGAAAGCACAATCATCATTTTCAACAACACTACTTTCATCATCTTCAGCTCTCTCACGCCCCTTCATACTGTACTTCATTTCAAGAACATCCCAAAACATTTTTTCATCACATATTTCACCAAATTCATACAAAATACTAGACAAAAAAAAATTCATCTAGAGATATGATGAGAAGCAATGCTACTGCACCTCTACTTTTATCAAGTGCATTTATCGAATTCCTTGAACAAATTTCCATAACTTTATTGAACCAAGAAATCCCTCCTTTTTTATTGCCCAAATTTTAAAACTTTTACCTGAGAAAATTGGCAGCACTTGCAATAATTGCTTCAATATTGCATCAGTCTCTTCAAATTCTCCATGCTGACTCAAATCTATATTTGGATTCATGTCTTTGAGAAACATTTCATATTTTCTTATATATGTGTGTATGAACCCATGAAAAAAAAATCAAAGGTGGGATCAACCCATGAAAATTATTTAGGCAATGACAATGCTAACTACAACAATATGGTTGCCACAAGAAATGTGGAACACCTAAGGGAGGTCTGGGGGGAGAGATATCTCAAAAGACAAGGAATAATAGGGACTATTTTCCAAGATAATTCACCATATACTTGAGAGAGGATCATGAGAGGCTAAGGAAGATAAATGAGGGTTCATGGAAAAAACCTAGCTAGGAGATAAGGAGGGGGTCAATGATGAAAAGGGAGAGTGAAGGAACTAGGAAGGGAAAGAGGAGGGAGGTGATGAAAATAAGACTTGCACTCAAAGAAGTGGGGTAAGAAGGGATCCTTTCTATATAAATGTAAATACAATTCTTGAATTGTGGGTTCAAACCACAAGAAACCATCAAAGGTATGAACTACCTTGGGATTAGTTTTGGGCCATGGTGAAGTCACCAAAAATCATAAAAGTAACAAATATTTTGGGAGCCAAATTTCTTTTCACACCTCAAATCAATGAAATGACCAAGAGCTAGTTTGAGTCCCATAAGATCTAAGACTAAGCATGGGAAAGAGCATATATATATATATATATATATCAAGAAGAGAGGGTTTGTTAATCTAGATTGGTGGATTTATGCTTGATTGAAAGGAGTTAGCTTCATGCTTCATATGCTTTCCATGTGCCATTACAAAATAAAAGAAAATGGTTCCTCTAGCTTGTTTGGACTAGTGCATGAAATTAAAAAAACAATATTTTCCCAAAAAAATGGTGCTTCAACTCATTGTCTCTAATCAGATAGATGGTCGTGTATCCTGCAATTTCATTGATTTCCATTTGCAAAATAAAAATAACTAAGCTATGACGAGTAAGGAAGATAGGGTTGGTATGATTTGGATAAGAATCTAGCTTGTAACAAGTAATAAGTAATCCAAACATCGACACATAATGAGAAAAATAAACAAAAGTGGTAGGGACCTATTGTGCACTTGCATTTGTCATGGAGAGGGAAAACAATGGCGAGTCTCATCAAACTCCATAATATTGCAAATAAAGTGAAATGATATGGCATGAAAAGTAAAATAGTATAAATAAAAACCTAGATTGAAGATCAAGAAAAAGGAGATAAGGTATCCATAAAGTTCCCTTACAATTGAATATTGTGGATGCCCCAACTTGTAATTCATTAATCCTATTTTCTAAGATGCTTGATGAAAATGTAATCTTCTCATTCCATGTTGTTCTAACCTCCAAGCCATTCAAAAAAGACAAAAAGATGGAAAGTGAAATGGGAGAAAGTGAATGATGTAGATGTGTAGGCAAGAGGAGATGCAACCCAAAGTAGGGAGGGGGTAATATGAGCATATAAATGGTGCAAGGATGCTAGGTTTTATTGCACTAGTACTCCTCCTTTGGTTTCTCAATGGAAATGTTGTCTTCTCAGTTCTCATCCCATGTTGCTTTAATCTCTAAGCCATGGAGACTAAGACCAAGGGATAACGTTTCAAAGGATGAACAAGGGGATGAGAGAGAGAAACTGATCTGAAAATGAAACTACTTGTATTTTTTGTTCAAGGTATTCATTTCCATTAAATTATATGTGAAAATTGTTATTCATGTCTTGCAATTGAAACAAAGTGATTTTGGTAAATTTTTGAGTCTTATATGTGAAGGAGTGTAATTTCATTTTACTGTTTAGCATATCAAATCTGAAAAACACAGCAAGATAAAATCACATAATATAACTTAGTAGTTGATAAGACAGTTCACCCCTTCTGGCCTACATCTGTCAGTTCCAAGGCCCCCAAATGGGCATGTCCTTGCTCTTATTAGATGCTCAAATTGGTTATACAATTATAAGAAAGCCTAACATGCAAAATAAGTTGTGAAAATGAGTTCAAAACACAAAAAACAGTTAAGAATGGCTGTTGTTACACCTCTAATGGTTAACCATAGCCCAATACACCTCCAACACTCCCTAGGCCCTAATGCCTCTCCAAGTTTCTTTGCTGAAAAAGCACTTGAAGATGAGCTCTGTTGGCTCTGAAACCTGTACCATTGGTTGTGGAATGATCAAAATACCCAAAATAAAAATAAAAAATCACTCCAAAAGGATCTCCCTAATGAAAGTTATGACCTCCAAAAGTTTTTGTCCAGTTTGACCAAAAAAAACTCCACTAAATGTGGCTTAACAGCAGTTAATCCCGCTAATTTTGGCAATCATAATTGCCTCCGTTAAAGGCAGAATGACCACGTAACCTTAACCGTCGGGCTTGTAGGTTATCCACCGAGTTTAGGCCTTTGGTTCCGCGCTCTGGTCATATGGATAAGGGGTTGGCCCCTTTCTGCCCCAAGCTTCACTTTTAACAAACTTTAAATATGATATGAGCCCTTAGGTTGTTAAGAACCAGCGTTAGGCGGGCTCATTGGGCCTGTGGGCTGGTAGCGCGGAGACCTGTGATCGAATCTTGCGAAGTGCCATATAATTTTGCCATACCACAGACCTGCAGGCTTCGTGCCACATGGTGGCCTCCGGGCTTGCCACGTGTCAGCCCCTGATTGGTCCTCCAAAACAAAATATTCTTGCGAATATTTTGAGGAATATTTCATTGAATATTCTTTGAAATATTTTTTTTTTTCCAAATTCAAAATTTGCAGTTTATTGGACATTTTTAAAATGCGATAACTCCTCCATACGGTGTCATTTTTTCGAACTATTCATGGTGCCGGAATCAGGAATACGAGATCTATCTGGTCATTCTGGTTTCAACCAATTCTGAGCAATTCAAAATTTGAGAATTTTTTCCACTTAAGACATGATCGCCTGATCAGAAACCCTAATTCAACCTCCACAAATAAAAGGTTCTCTTCATTAAGGAAAAAAATAATGGACATGACGTTAAGTAAATGGTGGAGAAACAAACAATGGACATGACAGAAGTAGAAACTGAATTCATTGCTAAATCAATTAATTTATCCTTTGTGTGTCTAGTAAGAATAGCATTGCGCTAACATTGTGTACGAATGTGTTGCACTACCATAATCAATTTAAGATGAGCCATATGCATATTCAATGAAAAATATATTTATATTAAATTTAAATTTAAACAACTCAAGAAAGAAAATAATAACCTAGTTGGTTGTTGTTGGAGTGGAGGCAGCAGGTATAGTTTTATATGTAAACCAAATAAACTAGTGTTTAACAACAAAAAAACATGCATGAGCATGAGCAAGTTCAAAATAAAAAGTTTGGTTTCTTATGAGATAATGTTGAGTGAAACATGGGCAACTCTCAAGTAAGCAATTGCTATGGTGTGGCTCATAAGATATCGAAAAAGAATTGAGAAAATGGGAGTAGGTAGATGGCCTAAAGTTTTCCTCAATGAAAGCTTAAGTGAAAGAAAGAAAACATGGATTAGACAAAATAACAAATGAATGCATAAATGGAATATCTACCTCAATATCTGTCCCACAAATAGCAAGGAATGTTAAATAATCTTGTTATGGAGAAGTTTTGCATGAGCATATAGGGAAAATAGTTGGGTAGAAAGAAGAAGTACTATGTTGAGAAATTCAACCTTAATTGCGATCTCCAACAACAAGAGTACATTGAAGTTGCTCAATCAATTAAGAACTCACTATCATCAATTTCGATGTGAAACTAGAATCAGAAAACATTTCATTTTGAAATGCAATGTCATTTAAAAATTGGTGGTCTCATAAACTATTTTTTTTTCTTAAATATTAAATCTCATTCATTCATTCATAAAAAAAAATAGAACAATAAATACAAAACAAAAAAGAGAAAAAGAAAACAAACCAAACACCAACAAAAATAAAATTACAATAAACCACTGTAAACAACTCGACCACAAATTTAAAAAAGTTTAATCAACCGACCGAAGCAAAATATTCAAAAGCACAAAAATCAAGGGGATTCTTTATATTCCATAAGCTCCGAGCTTAGTTTAAACCTAAAAATTATACCAAACTAAATAAAAATTTAAGGAATGAGATGCCAACGTATACTAAGATAAATAAAATTATGCAACGTAGTCCCCATATTTGTAAAAATTTAAGAAATGAAATGCTAAAAATTTAAGGAATGACACGATAAATAAAATTATGCAACGTAGTCCCCATATTTGTCAAAAATTAAGAAATGAAATGCTAAAAATTTAAGGAATGAGATGTCAACGTATACTAAGATAAATAAAATTACACAAAGTAGTGCCCATATTCTTAAAAATTTAAGAAAGGAGATGCCAATGTTGTTGATAAATGATGCCTAACAATCTCACTCTCTTCAAATCGATTTTTTTGTGAAATACATTTATAAACATTCCTAATTAATGAATATTGCTAGCAAGAACTCACTCAAAGAAAATTTCACTTGAAATTAAGAATGGGATGAAATTACTAGTACGTCATTGTTCCTAAAAAAAATTATCAATGTCTTTGGCATTTCATATATAGTAGTATGGTCTTTTTTGTCCCAAAAAAATTGTAATTGTAAATGTAAAGTAAAATTAAAAAATGTTAATTATGTGTTGATAATGTAAAAAAATGAAATTTAATTATCAAGACAAAAAATAATGATTATAAATTGATATGATCAAAAGAAGAGAGGAAGCCGAGAGCAATATATTTTTTGAGAAAAAGGAAATTCAAAATAGCAATATACATACTATGAATATGAAGTGTCATTTACACAAATAAATATTCAAGAAGCTACAATAGCAAAAATCATGAAATTAATATAAATTTAAAAAGTTCTAAACTTTATTTTCATACAATTTAATTTTTCAACATGCAAAAATAAAAATTATAGAATAAATAATAATATACATCATCCACACAAATATAACAGTACACAAATCCAATTAAAAACTACGTATCGATTTATGTATAACTTTGGTAGAAATTAATTAGATAAAAAAAAATATTTAAAATATTAATCCTATTTAACCTTTAAATAGCAAATAAATTTATTAATATATATTTTTAAATCATTATCATTATTTTGAAATAGATTTATATTATTTTAATCATGGTAGCAGAGTACATACCGTGTAACGACAAAGGACGATATCAATCACGGAATCGAGTACCTGCCGTGTAAGTATTATAAAGTGAGATATGTAATCATGAAATTGAATTTACAGAAAATTTCAGCGCCTTACTTCCAGAAAATGCGATTACTAAGGCTGCAGAAGTGGAAATTACAGCGTGAACAAAAATACAGAGAATTACAGCCAGTTCCTACATCGAACGGCTAATGCTGGGTTTTGCTTTTTAACTTATCCACATCGGACGGCTTATATTAATATTTTGGTGTTTTCTTAAAAACATCAACCGCTCCACTCCTCCTTTTTCTTTTTGTTAGAATGAAATAGTAAGTACCATTTACGTTTAAGATGCGATTCAATGAAATAGTAAGTACCATTTACGTTTAAGATGCGATTCAATGGTTTGGGTAGAAGAGAG
>APFE030978125.1:9347-35936 GCA_000404065.3 Pinus taeda
TACCGTAGTAAAATTCACGTGGTGTGAATATATGAGTCGATGTCGAACACCACGCAAAATTTTTGGGTCGAAGGCCATTGATGTAAACCTGTCGCCGAAAGTGAGAAACTTGTGATTGAGGCATGCAAGCTTCAAAGTATTGAAAGGGTTGTTCCTAAGTCAACTTCTTGGATAATGAGCTAATGTCGACAAGAAGTGACCCATGATAGGAGGGCCTTAATGAATCCCACATCTATGATGCAAAACGAAGCAAATGATTTTCTGGAGGTGAAAACGATCTGATGATACAAGGTTCAGGGTGGCGATCATGAAAAATGGGGTGTGAAGGTATGTCAGTGGATGAGGCATTAGCTAGGTTGGTGAATTCTTTGAGTGACTTCTCTTGAACATATCGGTGACACTGTGATGGATCGCTACTGTTAACCCCAAAAATGGATGGTACAGAGGACCAATGGTGATATGGCTGGTGAATGGAATAACCCAACCCGAATCAATCATGGCGATGGAGCGAAAGTGTGATGTTCAAGAGCGACCTGCTACTAATGAATTTCTTCAAGTTTTCTTCCCTTTTTCCCCAGTCATTGTTGATTATTACCTCTTTATTTTTGTCAAGCTTGAGGAGGATAACATATGCTTGTTCTATAATTTGCCCTTCGGGAAAGCCTGTCTCTATGTTTTAGCGAGCCTAGCGATAGTGAAACTCGCTCTTGCCCGGATGGACAAGTTTGTCGCTATTGTTTTAACGATTTTAACGACAAAGATAACTGGGTCCTTTTCATATTTAGAGAGTCTGAAAGGAGAAGGAAAGGAAACTTCAGTAGTCCTTTTTCATGGTATAGTCCCTTAAGTCTGAAAAAGTATAAAATAATACGAAAGGGATGACTTTTCGATAGTTTTAGTGAGCCGAACAAGACAAGAACTCGATATTTTTGTGTAATGATCCCTCAGGTCCAAAAATATTAAAATATAGAGGAGGGACAATGCTTTCCTTTACTTTAACGAGCTGGAAAGGCTAGTAGCTCAACAATATTTTCATATTTTACAAGTCTAAAAAGAGCTTAATAGAGACTCTTTTTTTGAGGAACGAGTGATGTTTTCAGGTAGTAACTGGTTCTAGGTAAGATGGAACTTTTCAAGCACGGCAATGTAGAGAAGGTGGCTAACAGAATCACTCGTCACAACTGTTCCTCAAAAGGGTGAACAATCAAGTGGAGGCATATGATTGGCTAAAAGAGTGGAGGTGATGGTAAGAACATGACCAAGGCTCAAAAGGCTAATAGTAATGAGATCACAAAGGTTATTTACTGAAAGGTGGGTTTATTTTTTAATGAGCTTGAACCTTGTGCCAACATGTTCTCAGTGCTAGGTTTATTTTTTAACGAGCTTGAACTTTGCGGAAACATTGCTCGTGCTACTTGTCTTTTAAAGATGTCTCTTATTAGTAGGTTCATTTTTTAGTGAGCTTGCCCCATACGAAACTTTGCTTAGCTGCCTTTTGTATGCAAGCTAGGAACAACCAACTACTATACTAAGAGTTAATGAAATACTGAGGTTAGGTAGGATAGTTTTGTACAAAAAATTTCCTTTGCTTTGCTGGGCTACCAACAAAGGTGAATGGTGGATCAGACCAATCACCTAACCTAAATAGTTGAAGTTAGTAAAAAATATGAGGTTAGAGTCACGCTGGTCACTTTTCACTTGCGTAAAAAAGGTTTGCATGTCCCCAGGTATAAAGAAAAGTAGAGTTTCCAAGTCACTATGTGGAAGTTCTTGCATTAAAGCAAGATTGTTCCATCCGCGTAGCAGGAAAAAAACTCCCTTGGCTTTGTCCATCAAAATAGACAAAGGTGAATGGTGTGAGCTTCCAATCACATAACCTTCAAGGAGATCCTGTTTCAGACTGATCCCATATCCTATGTGGATGGGTGTGTTAGACCAATCATATAACCTACGACGAGGAAATCCTTTTCCAGACTGATCCCATATCCTAAATGGATGGGTGTGTCAGATTGGTCATATATCCTATGAGGAAATCTATCTTTTTATCTGGGTTCGCTTGCCGAAGCAGACCAGGGTGCATGCCCCTTGGGTTTCGTCACATTCACCGAATCACTTGCGGTCATTAGGTGGATGGACTGGAGGTTGATGAGACATTCCTTGTGCAAAGAGACCATTTAGGGATGGCATTTGACTAGTATCCGTGTTTGAACAGGGGAATGTAATCTGGTCAACAAGTTGTACCATTCTGTCTTCATACGGGAAACACATCACCGGAAAGAGTGAGAAAACAATATCTCCCATGCTGTAAATGTAGTCACGCCTAAGGAGTAGATTGTAATTTAGTGGCCCTTGGACTACCATAACATTCAAATGAATGGTTTTTCTTCTCAAAGGTATAGGCAAATTTGGAAGGATCCCTAATGGTCGACTGGTTCCTTTATTGAAGCCTGACAAATTTCGAATCTCAGGCATAAGCGATGGCAAACCAAGCGCTTTCCAAGTAGTTGAGGAAATGATACTCACGGAAGCCCCTTCATCTATAATAGTGCCAGCCATGATCATTCTGTAAGCTTGTATTATGATTCAGAATGGTACATTAGATGGAAGGTGGGGTCCCGCTAGTAGATTCCAATCAAAGGAAATGACCAGATTGCTTGGAGGAGGGACCGAATAAACGGCGGATGAATCTCTTGAAATGGGTAAATTCCCTCCTGTGGTAAAGGAACGGGTAGATTGCCCCCATGTTCATCAGATTCTGCATTAACAAAAAGAATTTGAACGGTGTCGTTCTCATTCTCTTTGGAGACTGTATCATCTGAAGGTGGACCTTCTGAAGACAAGACTGGGTCGACTGCCATCTCGACTTGTTGACTTTGGTCTGGTGTGGACTCAGAGGGTTTATCTTCAATGATAGATGTTTCGACCAACAATAGAGGTATGTCAGTCAGATGTCCAACTAGCGATGGACTTGGCAAGAGTTTCTTGTATCCAGGTGGAAGTCGTTGCAGTGAAGCAGGACGGTTATCCAAGACTCTTTTAGATTCGTAAAGAAAAGGACAACGGTGGAGGGCATGATCACCTTGACACAACCTACAAGGAAATTTAGATCTTCCTTTATTTCCATTGACTTCATTTTCACTAGTTGATGGTGTACTCTCAACATGATCGACAGAGGTTGAAGACACCGGATTGTGCAAGCGGGGAGACCAGTCTCTCAAGATCCACAGGATGCAAGGACAATCTCGATGATAGTGGTTTCCTTTGCAAACGACACATAGAGATTTCGGTTTGGAAGGTGCAGCGTGTGGATTTTTGCCAGACGATGCATGGTTGCCCCCTTGCGCGACTGACTTCTTCTTTTTCTTCTCCTTCCATTTCTTCTTCTTCTCAGCTACTTGGTTTTTAGTATCACTAGTTTCACCAAGTGAAGAGGAAGAAGGAGAGGGAGAAACAAATGAAGTAGAAGGTGGGGGAGCAACTCCAGTATCATCTGGTTGCTGAGGAATTACGGTGTTTTGAACGACAGAGTTCGAGAATAGCCATATTGGTAGGCCAATTGTGAGTCCTGGAAGGGACAATGTAGCCATGTATGGAGCACCAATATCACCCCAAGAAGATAAAGGACTAGGATTCCCCCCAAGTGGAAATCCTTGATTGGTGGACTCCATTATCTCAACCTAAGACCAATGAGGGGACAATGATGTTATTCTGAATTAAATATATTTCATGACACTTTGACACAACTTGCTTTTTCAATTTTTAAGAGTCGAGAAAAAGCTAGAGATGACTCTAGTCACCTTCGATTTTTAATGAGCCTGAAGTGACAAGTGCTCAGATGGACCTTTTATTTTAAGGAGTTGAAAAGGAACGAAAGTGACTACTCTGGAAATCTAGACAGAGGAATTACCAAACCAATTACAAAACTGCAATATACACCTCGGTGGTAAATTATAGAGAAATTACTTAGGACTTTATGTACGACAATCAATCTTCTCGAATGCTGTGTTCAGTGCATTGTGATCGATAGGGCGGTAGACACAACTTCCTAAGGATAAAGGATATCAGCCTATTATGGTCTCCCAATATATACTCGATGGTATGTGGGAGCACAAGTCTGTACTGGCACTTGTCGTATCAAAGAGGAGGAATCACCCAATCTATGATGAAAATGATAGTTATCAGGCTTTACGACGTCGGAATACGTCTCTAGCATAGACTTCTATATGTTGTGCATTAGGTTCCAAAGCATTTTTATGTTCATTGAGGTTTATTTTATAGTTGATCTTTCTTAAGAAGTTTGCCTTTCAAGGTTCACTGTGTGATGTAGATGTACAATTCCTAAATATGCAATCTAAAATAATAAACAATCATTTATTTTCTTTTAGCAATGAAAATCATAGCCACTAAGGAAAGAAGAGTAAGATTCTTTCAACATAGAGCAAAGAGCACACACTAAATGCACTTTTTCTATATCAATTTCCGCATGCAGTCTAAATGCAAATGCACATGCATGTATTTGTTTTTCCGTTTCCTTAATGTGAGAATGCCAAAAATAAAACTAATTACAGATCTGAACTAATTTTCTTCAAAGCGACACTTTAACAATTTCTTTTCAAAAACGAAAGGAAGACTAATATGACACTTTCAATTTCGAATGGGAAACTGCTTTCGACACTTCAAAGAATTGACAATTGAAATCAAATACAATGGAAAAAGTACAATCGACTATCTAAAAGAGGAAGACTTCATGACACTCTTTTTCTTGACTCAAAACGACAGTTGTGACACTTTCGAATCAAAAGACAACAGTTTGATTGAGTTACTATTTGCAAAGGAGGACTGTAAATGACGAAAAATACATAAAAAACATTTACAATTCCTTATCAATGGAGGCTAAATAATGTGAAGGAGGAAGGCTTCAACAGTGATATACTGATCATTGGCAGCAAAACCACTGAATATAGCTAAAAACAATGAAGAAAAAACCAAAATCCAAAGAGGGAAACAATCTTAGTCAATCATCGCACCTGTCCTTAAGGGAAACAAGGTTGCATCTCACCCGCAACACACGAGAGGTGCGATGCACCCAGACTGCCAATGGGAGATAATGCAATGGTCCAGGGATGAGATTGAGCTTGGTTTTTACCCACAGTTTGCAGTTAAGTTCAGGGATTTAGGTTGAGCTTATGATGGATAGTAAACACAAAGTATAGAGGTTATTGAGCTACCACAAGGGCACCTAGGATGTTTGCAAGTCAGATGTTCAGTTCATAAACCAACCCGAAGATTAACTGAAGCAACATTGATATACTTTGCAGTTACATAGAAAAAGAAGTTCGAAGGTTAGCTGGCTTAAATTTAGGCTCCATCTATAGTTTATAAAGCAAACAACAGTAACAAACAAACAAACTATTCGTTCCCCAGTGGAGTCGCCATTTTGTTTCTAGGAAAACTAGTGTCTATTCAGATCTGCTAGTCCCACTAAGACGGGTAGCTATCTTAGAAACAAACAATTCAAAGTAACTTGTGTTTTCCTTTATGAGAGATAGATGAGAGAGAAGTAGAGAGCACCAACCTTAGTCTTTCGCTTGGCTCCTTGCTTGTTCCCTCTCTCCTTTGATAGAGCTTCTCCACTCCTTTTTCACTTGTCCCGTTTCAAAGGACACCTGTAGAGTCAAAGCAGCAAAATACCATCAAAGCATAGAGAACTATGATACCATAAACAATGTAGAATCAGATGTACATTAACCATACAAATGCATACACAAATACAAGATTAAAAAATAAGCAAGCATATGGAAAAAAAATAAAATAGCTTTATTGATAGAAATAGAAGAGAGGATTACAACCCAACTGTCTGATCCAGCACCATCCTCCCATAAGGAAAGCCCTCTTCACCTCATGAAAAGCTAGATCTCCCAACAATACAATGCTTCATAGAGAAACCAACAATACTTCCTTACAAAATACAAAATTCCATCCTTTGGATCTCTAGGATGAGGGATCCATATATAGATATTTGGAGGGGGGTGAGTCAGCTTCTGGGTTTTGATTATTGTCATTTCATTGATAGTTCTTGGTTCCACATGGAGATTTCATGATCTCTTACTCATCCCTGGGCGAATTTAGAGAGGCAAGTGTCATATGAGCAGTTTCTAGAAGATTCTCTGAGTTTCCACCTAGAAAACTGCCTCTACCATTTGTCTGCTCTCACTAATCGCACCCTATAGAAGGGTTTTTTAGTATGCATCGCACCCCTTGTGTGTAATAGGTGAGATGCATTACACCTTTAACATGGAGCAGTCTGCATGGTCCAGTTTTGACCAGTTTTGAGTAGTTTTTCAGGGAGAACTTCTGGGAAATGATGTAATCAATTGACCTTGATCCTTTAGGGTTTGAAACAACACTTTTAGGGGTTTGAGAGCCCTTGGTTTATTGACATATGTGATTGGGGCTGCAGTGCCCAAATATGTCTATAACACTAATGGTAGTATACCTTGCAGTGGGTGCAAAGGTTTCTTCATAATCTATGCCTTCCTTTTGAGAGAAACCCCTAGCAACAAATCTAGCTTTGTATTTGTCTATACTTCCATAAAAAACATGTTTGATATTGTAGATCCATTTGAGGTGACAACTGATTTGTCACTAGTTTTAGGAACAATTTCTCAAACCCAATTATTCATGATGGATTTCTATTCTTCCTGCATAGATTTCTTCCATACTTCTTGATGTGAAACTTATTTTAAAGTATATGGTTAAACTTCAATTAGTCTTATCATATATGCAGCATATCCAAAATATCTCTTTAGCCTTTTTCTCTCTCTAAGGTTCCTTTCACAGCTCCATGTCCTTCAACATATTCAAGAGTAGCGTTTAACTAATTGGGATCTTCCTTGTATTCAATATGATTACAAGTTGAATAGGCTCACTTGGTCCTTCTTCTTCTTGAATTGTAGATGGATTGTTGGGTTGTACTTCTTGTTCTTCAAATATAGGTAGATATTCATCAGCAAAATCAATAGGAATGTCCTTAGATATTTTGTAGGCTTGATTTTCATCAAATATAACGTCCCTTCTTACTTCTTTTTACTCCCTTCCTTGATGTAGATTCTATATGCCTTTGAGGAGAGACTATAGCTAACCTTTGGAATGTGGATATAGGAAAGACTTACAAATATTTAGAGATGGTCCACACTTGGCTTCTTCCCTATGAATACTTCCTCAGGTGTCATATTTTCAAGAATTCTATGAGGACTTATATTTTGAATATATTTGACTGTCATTGCTTCTTTTGCCCATAGAAATTCTGGTAAGTCTTGATCAAGGAGCATTGTTCGTACACCTTCTTCAATTGTCCTGTTCTTTCTTTTGACCAATCCATTTTTTTCAGGATAGTAGGGAGCAATAAGTTCCCTCTTAATTGTTGCTTCTTTACAATATGCAATCAATTCTTTTGAAGTGTATTCCCCACCATTGTTGGATCTCAAAGTATTTATTTTTCTTTCAGTTAGGGTTTCCACTTCACATCTAAACTCCTTGAATTTCTCAAATACTTCATCCTTTTTCTTGAGAAGGTAGCTCAACCATGTCTTTCTAGAGAGATCATTAATAAATGTTACATAGTAAAGATGGCCTCCAAGTGATTTTTCAGACATGGGCCCACATACATCATAATTTATGAGGTCTAATATCTCTTTAGACCTTGTTTCACTATTTGAAAACGGTTTTCTTGTATTTTTTCCCAAAGAGCATCCCTTGCAAACTCCTTCATGATCTTCTTTAATATCGGGGATGCCATGAACTAGATGTTTAAGAGTGGGATTGAAATTATAGTAAAGATGACCATATATTTTATGCCATAGCTCAATGGGAATGATTTCCATATGAATTAGGGCTTGGGGAGGTGGTGTAATGACTCTATACAAGCTTCCTTCTCGAACTACAATAACCCTAGCTTTATCAATACTTGAATCTTTTCCCCAAACCAAGACCTATCAATCAACAAAAGAAACTCTATCCCCTTTATCTTCTAAGAAATAAATTGAAAGATTTTTTTTTTTTCAAACCTTGGAACATATAGTATGTTGTTGAGATGTAGTTTTCCTCCATTCTCCAGCTTCAAAGATGTTGATCCTAGGCCTCTACCATCGTAGATTTCATCGTCTCCCAATTACACTACACGAGAAGGTGGTTCCTTTGATAGAGTTTGAAGTTGTTTTCTTTCCCCTACCATATGTCTTGATACTACACTGTTAATGATCCATGCATTATCATTATTAAGTGATCCTGTAAGTCCAGCTAAGAACCCTTGAATTTTGACCTTGTTGAATAAGTAGTAGACAATCTTCGTTATCCATCTTCCCGTAGTATTGAATCCCATTCTTATCATAGAGGGATTAATAATTTCTTTCAAGCCAATGAAGTGATCTTCGACCTTAGCTCTGATACCATGTTGAAATATCAATGTTAGTAGAATTAGGGTTAGATTTATCTTTCTTGATAATTACTTGTGAATTATGTTGGATTATTTTATTTATTAGTTATATTATCTTTCATCAACAAATTACCAAATTATGTGTGCATGAAGATCACAAAAAAAGCAAGACACAAGATGTAGGTAGTCTTCCAGGGAAAAACCCCTATCTAGGGGAAAACCCAGTCAAAAATATCTTCCTTCAATAGTTTTTCTTGGGAATCTTCAACCTAGGCACAAAACTCCTCCACATCAAGTCAAGATTTCCTTCTACTCTTGGATATCGAACTTGTGAGAGAGAGTGTGTCCAAATGAATTCAATCTACTCCAATATATAGGCTTTTGGTGAGGTCGAATTGCCAAGTTGAGGCCAACTTGATCTCCTTGTGGTTGACTTGGTGTGGAGGTTACATAATTCATCTTTGACTAATTTTTTTTTTTTTTTTTACATCGTTCAAAATCCCAAGAAGGGTCTCATCATATACAATGACTCTAATGACTCAATATTAATCCTAGGAGTCCACAATGGGGACTTTGAATAATAAAATGATGACCCAAGCATGAAATCCATACTTTAATAAGTCATTGTAACAATAATAAAATTCTTTTGATAAATACATTTATGAAGACCGAACTTAGTTACATTTTTCAACATATTGAATATGTGTGATAAATGATATGGTCTTGCATTAAGCCTCCCTGGTTTTACAACTACCTCGAAATCATATTCTTGGAAGAGCAGTAACCACCTACATATTATTTCCCCCAATATTAGCTTTCTGAACACGTATCTTAGTGCACAATGGTCAGTATATATGTTGAAGTGTGACCCAGGTAGGTAATGTTTGAACTTCTACAATGCATACACATTTCCAATCCTTCTCGTTCTATAGTGGTATATTTTTGTTCAACAATTGATAATTTCCTACTACAAAATGCAATGGGGTGATCTATGTACCCTTCTCCTTGTTGGGATAAAAATACACCCAAGGTTATTAAATATGCATCTACATGAACTTGAAACTCCTTACCCTAATCTGGAAAAGGAAAAATCAATGTAGTGACCAATTTCTCCTTTAAGGTGTCCAAATCCTGTTGACACTTTTCATCCCATTGGAAGTTAACCCCCATTTTCAGAAATATTTTTAAAGGGGTTATAATATGTGCATATCCCCTTATGATTTTCTTGTATTACGTTGTATGACCTAAATTTTCACGTAGTTGTCACATTGAGGTAGGTGGTGGTAAATCCACTTTTATAATAATTTTTGCAGGATCAACTAACATGCCTTAATTTCACACTACATGACCCAACATAATACTGAATGGTGAGAAAAATATACATTTATTTAAATTTAATGAAATCCATATTTGTACATATCTATCAAGAATTAAACACAAAACTTCAATATGCTTCTTCAAAATGTTGAATACTGCTTAGTGATCCAAATATACCTCTAGGAACTTATGGATGAAATCCTTAAACGTTGTGACTATAACTTTGGAGAATAACACGTGCATTCTTCAGACCAAAGGGAATGTCAATGTATTACAATGATCCCCATTCCATCGCAAAGGTAGTCTTATGTTTGTCTTCTAGCACGATCTTAATCTAATGATAGCCCTACAATCCATCAATAAATGAATAAGTCTAATGTCCTACATTATCCAACACTTCGTCTGTAAAGGAGGTGGGAAATGGTTCATGCACACAAGTTAAGCTTCCTCAGATCCACACATATTTTGGTTTCCCTTGTATTTTTTTCATGCAATACCATTGGGCTTACCCATCCTAACTCTTCTACTGGTTCAATGATTCCAACTTCCAACATCCTATTTAGCTCTTTTTCACTTTTTGCTTATATACTAAGTTTGATTTGTATGGTATTTTCCTGAATGGATTTGTGCTTGGTTTCAAGGGGATTTTCATCTGTCATAGCTCCCAAAAATCCCTTTTATCTCTAAAATGTTGTTGGGAAAGGGTCCTAGTATTCATGTAATAAATCAACAAGCGTTCCCACTGTTCCTTATCCTTATAATCCCAAATAATTGCAAGCTTAGGATTGTGTTTGGTTCAATATTCACCTTGCCTATCCTAAAAGGCTTTGTGTAGTTTGCTGAATCTAGCTCTAGGCCTACTATTGGGCTCTCTCATTATATTTATGGCAATTTTAAGTTCCTCTTATCATCCTCTCCTTCACATGATTATGTGACAATGTAATATTCCTTGAATTGTTTAATCGTATGATAATGTTTGTGCATGAAGCACAAGGGTACTGACTTCTGCACAGTCTGGCCCTCTAATGCAAAGATCTTATTTTTGACATTTTGTAGAGGTATATCAACTGAAGGATTGCATAATTCAAAGCCGAATGTTACCTTAGAATTTCGAGCCCTCTCTCCCTAGTTTGCTATTCTTTTGCGCACCTCCAATTTAGTATATCAGTTCCTTGGGATAAGATCCAATGTATGTACAAATAGCTGTACCCATTCCTCTGGTATATTATTCTTATTCCATGCTACAATGCAACCTTTAAGGTGAGTGGTAGGGAAAATAAACCCGGTATAACTTGGTTTAGTATCTCCTGCATCCAACCTGAACCTGATTTGTAGAAAATGTCTGCATGTCCTCCAAGTCTTGGTTTTGGCTTTGTGTGTGGCCCACCAACATGCAGTGTTGAAAATATGTCGCTGTGGTTGTTATTTAAAGTCAACAAAATCAATATTAAAATTATTATTTTATTTCTATTCAAGTTAGCCTTAAGATGACAAGTCGACCTTACCTCATGAAGGGGTTTGACCCTTGGTTAAAAACCCATTTAACTAGACATGTATATATTGGCAACTCGACCTCTTTATTTTGCATCACCACACAATCAATTCAAATATATTTTGAGGAGTATATAATCACACATGTGAAGGGAAGAAGAGGACAAATTTGACCAATGAAGTTGAACTCTATATTCTTTTCTTTGACTTGAGTAGATTTGGATTATTATGCTACTATTTGATTCAAATATTTCACTATTTTTGGATGCTGAATATACCAGTAATCTTTGTCTGATAGTTGACCGAATTTTGGAGCAAAAGCTAGATCATTGACTGAGTTTTGACCATAGGTCAAAGTTAATAATTTGAATAAATTTTCTATGGAAAATGGAAGACCAAATTTTGTCCCTTTTGACCTCAGTTGACCAGAACTAGCATGGAAAAAATTCAACCTCTTTGATAAGATTTGACTTGTGACCAAAACTTTGAATTTATCTCTCCTTTGACTGGGAGTTTTTGGTCAATGGGATGATTTATTAACTGGATTTAAGATGTACAGATTGATATGAATTGGACAATTACTTATAAGAAAAGGTTACTGGGTTTCCCCCCTGGTTTAGGGTTTACCCTAGGTAATTTTTTTATGCCTCTTGTGTTGAAAAATTTAACTAGGTTCAGTCTTCATAATGACATGTAGTTATGATATTTGTAAATGATGAAAAAAAGAGAATACAATTATTTTTGTAATGCCTTGCTTCATGGGTTTCATAAGAAAGATATTTTATTTAGATGGCTCCCATTCAGAGCGTTATTATTTGTCATTAAAGTCAAAATAATTAATGTCATGTATGAAGAGATCTTCTTGAGGATGTATACAAGTCTATTAAAGCGTTGAGAAGCCTTCCAAAGACAAGCAAAATCCTCCTCTTCAATTCGGCCTCCAAAATGAATTAAAGAACTCATGTCGGCTCACCCTATGAAGACACACCTATTTTATTTTTTAGGTCATCTTATTTATGGACAAACTACTATATACATGAGCGTAGGGTCTTCACTTTTCCACAGATAATTTCAGACATCGATCTGAACTTTTCAGATGGGTAGAACAAAAGATGAGTTCAGACTCTAGTACAAAGACAAGCTTGGATGATGTAGACAACAAGGATGTGTTTAAAGGGTGATAACAGTTAAAGAGAAGCTCATATATCTCCCATAATTAAGATCACATAATATAAGACAAGTTAGATGTATCTCTGAAATTTGTGTGTATGATTATAGTGACATGAAGTTTGGATCTCTGTCTCGGTGCTAGGAAGAAGTCTCATATCAGTAGTATAATTAATCTATAGATATTCAATACAATCTTTATGACATGACAGTGAGATTCAGTGCCGCTACAATGATCACAGTTTGGTGACATGATATTGATATGTTTCTGTGGTGACAGTGACATGATAGTTCGTTGCTATGATATGAGATGATATCGAAGAAGGTCGAAGTGGAAGAGGAGTCGAGAAGAAGGTTGATTGTCAAGAGAGCTTGTGTCTTGGTCTTGGAGTGGCTAATAGGTCAAGGGCCTTGGTCTTGGTATTAATTAATTGGAATCTATATAAGAAGAATTTTTGCGGGTTTTCCTCTCAAAGAGTGAGAGGTTTGGCCCTGGATCATAACCTACATGCTGTGTCTCTTGTCTATTTATGTTTGTGCATTGGTTGTAGTTTGATGAAGAAGAAGACTAATAACTTAGGAAAAGAGAATATCCTAATCTAATAAAGTAAAATATACTCACAAGAAGTTACTAATCAATAGATATCACCTAGATTATGATGTCCTAGATTTATTAACATGGTTTTAGAGCTAAGGAGACAAATTCAAGGAATGGCATCTAATAAAGGGAAACTCAAGGATCGAATCTCAAGAAAGGCATCAAAGAAAGTTGAAATATATCAAAGTAAAAGTCGAAATCTACATTGAAGAATCAAAACCTAGATCAAAGAAGAAAGTCTACTTCAAAATAATCTTGGGATCATCAATCAAAGACCAAAGCCTTATTTCTACTCATGGTGAATAGATCTACAAATCAAGTGAACTAGAAGTCTACAATAACAAGAGTGTGGTTCCTACAGTCCCTAGAAAAGACCAAAAAGAACCTCGTCAAGCTGAAGAGATATACAAATTAAGGCAGTCCAAAATATATATGTTCAAGAGAAGCACTTCAAGGACAAATATCATATCATCTTGGAGAAAGTTGAAACCCTAGAAGCATTACTGATCTGCACTCATTCATCACCAAAGAAGTTGAAGTATATTGAAATCTAGAAGGCATTGTCATCATCTTCAAAAGTTATAAAGAAAGTTCCCTCTCATTGAAGCAAACATCCCCACCTTATCCTTTAATAAGATCATCTGAGGAAGCATCAAAACATCATCATCGAAGGAAGGATCTATTCAAGCAACTGGTTGAGGAGTTGTTGTAGGCCCCTAATTAAGAGGGAGCCTGAAAACAAGTTTCTTACTTGGAAGAAACTTGAAAATTCCTAAGCCAAGAGGGAGCTTAGGTACATTCCTTTATTGGAATTGATATTTCCTCCCTAATTGAGAGGGAGAGATAGACACGTCATTCTGGTATTCACCTGGGAAGACAGAATGGAGGATTGGGTAAACATCTGGCATCTGATGCTCTTTGAGGATGAGATATGGCATCCAAGATAAGAGTAGTCATAGAGAACCTATATTATTTGAGGATTGGCTATCCAAGATAAGAATAGTCCAATGGAAGGTCATACTTGGTGAACACTCGGGTGGAGTATGTACCTTGAGAGAGAATGATTATGGTGTCTATGAATCATTGGTCTCGCCAGCATTGTGCTATGATAATGTGGATAGAGATGTTAGTCAAAGCCTTTCTATGTGACAATGATAGTTGACATGATGTTATACAACTAGGTTACCCATATGATTCTTCTTCTGATAAATTCTTCAGATTGAGAATGACCAAGTACAATTATGAATACCTCCCTGGTTGAGAGGGAGCATTGAAAAATGTAACTAGGTTCAGTCTTCATAATGACATGTAATTATGATCTTTGTAAATGCTGAAAATAAGAGAATAAAATTATTTTTGTAGTGCCTTTCTTCATGGGTTTCATGAGAAAAACATTTTGTTTAGATGGATCCCATTGAGAGTCTTAGGATTTGTCATTAAAGTCAAAATAATTAATGTCATGTATGAAGATCTCTTATTGAGCATGTATATGAGTCTATTAAAGTGTCTAGAAGCCCTCCAAGGACAAGCACAATACTTCGTTCAAGTCAGCCAAAAAAATGAATAAAGAACTCATGTCGGCTCACCCTATGAAGACACACCTATTCAATTTTATAGGTTGGCTTATTTATGGACATACTACTATATATGCATAAGCGTAGGGTATTCAATTTTCCACAGAGAATTTTGGACATCTCTTTGAAGTTTTGGGATGGTTAGAACAAAATATGAGTTCAGAATCTTGTATAGAGACAAGCTCGGTTGATGTAGGCAATGAGGATGTGTTTGAACCTCAAATCTCTCCCAGAATTTGGATCACATAAAACAAGACAAGGTAGATGTATCTATGAAATTTGTGGGTATGATTATAGTGACATGAAGTTCAGATCTCTGTCTTGGTGCTAGGAAGAAGTATCATATCAGTAGTATAGTGAAGCTAGAGAGATTTGGTGCTATCTTTGATGAAATGAAAGTGAGATTCGGTGCTGCTACAATGATCACAGTTTGGTGGCATGACAGTGATAAATTTCTTTGGTGATAGTGACATGAAAGTTCGTTGCTATGATAATAGATGATCTCAGTTTATATATTGAAGAAGGTCGAAGTGGAAGAGGAGTCAAGAAGAAGGTTGACTGTCAAGAAAGCTTGTGTCTTGGTCTTGGAGTGGCTAATAGGTAAAGGGTCTTGGTCTTGGTATTCATTAATTGGCATCTATATAAGAAGAGTTTGTGTGGTTTTTCCTCTCAAAGAGTGAGAGGTTTTGGCCCTAGCTCATAGCCTACATGCTGTGTCTCTTGTCCATTTATGTTTGTGCATTAGTAGCTATTTGATGAAGAAGAACACTAATAACTTAAGAAAAGAGAAGATCCTAATCTAATAAAGTAAAATATACTCACAAGAAGTTACTAATCAAGAGAAATCACCTAAATTATGATGCCCTAGATTTCATAACATCTTATGCATTTTATTTCTCTATGATCTCTACTTCCCTACTACATTTATGGTTGAAATTTTTTAAGCGTAATTGCTTAATGATTCGAATGTGTTAAATAAGTAATTGTATCATTAGAAGTATTTATATGGGAGAAAATTTATGCTTGTCTTAATTTCACTATAAAAATCTACATGGTATCAAAGCGTTGGTGAAGGAAAAGGCATTGAGCTTACTCTTAAGAGTCCTACTTTTGCAATCTAATTATTGTCTATATTTGACTTATCTATGACCATGGGTTCCTACACTAAGACAAAGAACAAGTTGGAGGTGCTTCTAAGTTCAGGGCTTGGAAGAAAATGATTGATCTTATTCTTGCAGAGAATGATGCCTTGGATTATGTGAAGAGAAAAGTGACTGAAACTCAAGACAATGATGGAAAGGCAAGATTAAAAAAGAATGAGTTCACTTCCATAGGGATCATTTTTGAATCCATCAAAGATCACTTTATCCCATATATTTCAGATTTGGAAACTCCAAAATATATATATGATGCTCTAGTAGGATTGTACTCCATCAATAAAATTTGTCAGAAAATGATTTTGAAGAATAAACTTTGAGATGTTTGAATGAGATAGGATGATATTGTGGCCTTTTATTTCATAAGGATATCTCAATTAAGAGATCAAATTAAATCTATTAAAGAACCAACTTCTGATGTAGAGCTCGTAACTACAACACTCAATGGTTTGCCTCTTTCCTGGGATCCATTTGCAGCCATTATTAGTGCATGAAATGAAGTTCCAAGTTTTGATGAATTATGGGCCTCTTGCACTCAAGAAGAATCTATACTTATCTCAAGAGGGAGGATTTAAAAAACTCAAGATGGTGATCAAGAATTTGTAGATCAATCTAGGAATGGCAGAGGAAGGAGGAATTTTGGAAGGTTTCAAAGGAATACAGGCAGAAGGCTCACTTCAAGAAAAAGGCTTCTTCCCTCTCAAGGAGGAAGGATATGTTAAGAGTTGAATGTTTTCGTTGTCAAAAGTATGGCCACTCGCATATCCAAGATGCTATTAGCTCAGCCCAAGAAGCCCTTCACTCTATAAAACTCAAGAATCTCAAAGGTCTGACTCTCAAAATAGATCTATCAAAAGCATTTGACAAAGTCAGTTGGTTATACATAAGAATGATCATTACACATTTGGGTTTTCCCCCGGCTTTCTCCAACTGGATAATGGGATGCATCTCCTCTATATAATTTTCTATCCTCATCGATGGGTCATCCACTCCCTCTTTTCATATTGATAGGGGCATAAGGCAAGGATGCCTTCTATCCCCGTTACTCTTCCTTCTAGTCATGGAAGGACTGAGCAGGTTGATTGATACTGAAAAAATAAGGGGGAGACTTAGGGGACTAAAGATCACTGATCGCTTCAATCTGTCTCATCTCCTCTTTGTGGATGACATTCTTATTTTCTTGAGTGGAAGTATCCTTGACACCACAACCATGAATGAGGTACTAAATCTCTTCAGTAGAGCGACGGGGATGGAAATCAATCGAGGAAAATCCACCATCTCATTCTCCGAATGCACTCAGCAGGGAATTCAACTTTCACTACAAAATTTTCCTTTTCAAGTCACTGAACTAAAGGAGGGGCTAAAGTATCTAGGCTTTAGGCTAAAACTTTATGGATACAAAATTGGCGACTGGACTTGGCTCATCACCAAAGTGGAGAAAAGCATAAGTTGTTGGTGTCACAGATTCCTGTCTAGAGCTGGAAGATTAATTCTTATCAAATCAGTCCTGGAAGCCACTCCAATGTTTTTGATGTCTTTGGCTTGGATCCCAAGAGGGATCCTTCACAGAATCCAACAAGTTAGATGTCAATTTCTTTGGAAGGGAAGATAGGAGGGAAAACCTTTTTCCTGGGTCAAATGGAACAGAATAGCCACTCTAAAAAAATGGGGAGGATGGGGACCCAAGCAACTCCCTGCCTTTGCATAAGCTTTAGCTGCAAAACAAGGCTGGCTATTACTAAAGAAAAATAGCCTCTGGTCGGAGGTAATCACCCACAAATAAATTTGGCCTTCAACAATCATTGACCAGATAAGATGACCATCCTGGAACAGAAAGGGCATCTTGGTTATCTAGAGGGCCATACTAAATATGCTCCCCATTATAAAGGATGGTCTTCTATGGAAAATTGGAAATGGAGCTTCTATTCGTATTGGGATTGATCCCTGGACCAGAAGTGGGAACTCTCATCAACTCCCACTCGAGCTTATAAATCACTTAAACAGTAGAGGCATTAAATATATAGAATAGCTCGGTGATCAACAAAACTCCACTTTTCTCTCACAAGTTTGGTTTTCTAGACAAAACTGGAACATTCCCATTGAATGGGACAAGACATGGAATTTTTTTTATCTAAGCACTCACAAAATCACATGTCAGATTAAAAAATGAAGAAGATGAACTCATTTGGGCTCACTCCAAAAAGGGCCATTATTCCTCCAAACAGGGCTACGCCATCATTATTGTTGAATCTAAACCAGAAAACACAAGAAGTTGGTGGAAATCCCTTTGGAACTAAAAGCCCCCTTGTGCACAAGACTTTTGATGTGGAATATAATTGAAAATAATATTCCCACTGGATCCTATCTAAAAAGAGGGCCTTCATGGGTCCTACCTAGTGTCTACTCTGCCACTAGGAGGAGGAATCAACACAACACCTCTTCCTCACCTGTCCGATCACAACTACCATATGGATACAAGTTCTCACAACTCTCAAACTGAACATGAGATGGAATGGAGTTGATATATTATCTACATGGGACACCTGGTGGAGAGTAACAGCGGAAAAAACAAGAAATTTTCCCTCCTGGTCTCATGGCATATATGGCTCATGCGAACCTCATAATCTTTCAAGACAAGCCGGTGAACTGGAATTTGGTCCCTCCGAATATCTGCTCAGCATTTGAAGAATTACCTGCAGAGAAAAATTACAACAGACCCAGGAATATTAGATAGGAGAAGATAGACAAATCAACCCCTTGGGCCTATTTTGATGGTGCTGCTCAGTCGCATGGTTGTGGGGGTGGCATCATCTTTCACCTCACATCAACACACTTTTTTCAGATTAGCATGGGATTAGGCCATGGCACAAATAATCATGCAAAACTGATATCTCTCCGTCACCTGATTTATTTTGCCATCATTCATCATTGCAGGAAAATAAAAATATTTGGGGACTCAAAGATTGTGATTGATTGTTTTAACAACACAGCTTCTTGTAATGCATACTCTCTGAGATCTATAATGAATGAAACAGTTTTTTTTTAAACATATTTTGATCAGATTTCTTGCTCTCACATCTACAGGGAATGGAATGAAAGCACAGACAAGCTTTCTAAAGAAGCGACGAATCATCCTCTAGGAGAATGGATGATCGTAGAACACACACCAGAGGGAACATTCCGCTACTTCCACAGGCCATACATTGACAGGAATCTACAGAGGGGGAACAACCCCTAATCTTCAGTTTTTTTCTTATATTTTTGTCCATATGCAGGTTTTATTTTGAATTGAATGTAAATAATATAGATACTACTGTCATCACCTTCTGGGGTGATATTTTTGATCTCTTTTTTGGTCATGGACCAACGCAGTACACCCCTCGGGGTCTTATTGTAATTATTATAAACTATGACAATGGATTGATGGCCACAGTATTGCATATGCCCATGGGCATATACAACATGTAATTTCAACTTAATGAAATTATGAATTTTCTTTTAGGGAAAAAAAAGTGTTAGAAAGGAATAATAACATAAAGAAAAGGGCAAGAAACATGCCTTAGCTACATATTTTGATGAAGGCCAAGCACGTTGAAGAAGACAAAGACTGAATATGATAATTTTTTTTTTTGTTATGTTCTTACAGGTTCTATTACTAACATTGAGGTTTGGTTGGTCAATAGTGGTCCTTCCAGGCACATTACAAGAAGTCATGAGAGCCTCCCACAGTTGGTGGAAAAGAAGACTACACAAAAGGTGGAGCTTGGTGATGAAGGAAAATATGTAGTGCAAGGCATTGGTTCAACATTCTTTTAGCTGGAATCAAGAGGTAATATTTTCTTAAATGATATATTGTATGTAACTAGTTTGAAAAAGAATTTGGTCTACTTCATGCTTGGAAGATAAAGGGTATAAATTTGCCTTTGTTGATGGTAAAGTCCTAGTCTCGAAGAAAGGCTCAAGAATAGATTATGCTAAAGTAATTGGTGTGTGATGTCACGTGGAATGAGTCGAGGTTTCGGACAAGATCGACCTTCATAGTATCTACTGATATCTAATGACAAGCAAGCCAATCAAAAACTATCTTTCTCTAAACATGCAAATAAAACAAAGGCAAAAAAGTGTTTTAGGCCTACCTTGGGTCCAATGCAAGTTTGTGGAAGCCTCACTCCCTCGCTCCAAATGAGCTTCCTTGAAGTGTAATTTTGCAAACACAAACAAGCAAACAATTAAATAGCACCTGAAAAGCAAATATTATAAAGCATATTCATCATAATGATCAAGGAGATTATGAAACAAACCATAAGACAATTTGTTGAGAAAAATGAATCTGATTGTATTAATTCAAATGAAGAAGAACTTTACAACCTGTGCCTTGATGCTGTACAAGCTCCTCCCAGGGTCCGACAAGAAGTCTCCTCTACTTTGACAAGTTTCACTCACTTCCTAATGAAACCAAAAGGTATGTGATATCTCCTCTCAAGTTTAACTAGGAAGTCCCAATTCCATCAGCATCTACCCTCAAAAATGTTCAGCTTCTAACCTCCCCAGCAACTGATCCAATGCCCTAATTTATAGTGCAATTGAGGGAAGTTACTAGGTCCTCCTTCAAAGGGATAAAGCCCTCCTTCAAAGGGATAGCTCCTCCTATCAAGGGATTAGCTCCTTCTCTTTTGGGATGCATGAACCACCTTGGAGCTAACAATCCACATCAAAATTCCTTCTAGAAACATCTAGAATTAACCCAAAGTGAGTTTTTTAAAATAAAATTGCGCCTTTTTGACTTTTACAGGGGTACGCACTCACCCCTTTACAAACAGAGCATGCAGATATGCAAGTAATATGAACAAAGAGTGCGGGCCCACAGGCAAAAGTGAGAGAAAGTGTAGAACTAGAGTTTTAATGATTTTCAATGTCTTTCTCTCATTTGCAAAGCTTGACATGAAGAGCTAAGGTCTGAGACTTGCTTAGGAGGCCAGTATAAGTGATGATAGACTGATACTGACTGCAAATAGTCATGGTGACGATATTTTTGTGTAACATATTGCCCCCTAAAGTGCGATGTTTCTAGTAGATGAGGGTTTCATTTATCATTTAGGAAGCGTGAAGTACTTTATCATTTCTAGGATCATCTTGTGGAGAGCCCGGTTGGAACCTGTAAAAAACATTCAATGAAAAATATATATATGAGATCATATCATCACTGAGGTAGGCATTCCCATACTCAGATCAAAACTAACTAGAATACTAACTACTGCTCTGATATAGGAGTGATCCTATAATACATCACAAGTATAGACACATGTAGACACAGTATGGACACAGCCATATGTTTATGAATAGTCTACAATATAATGAATACAAAATTCCTCGCAGCCCGGATGGTGGAAACTAGATCCAGGGTCTTCATTTCTACTTCCCGAAATAGTACGATTCTATCCATGCGAATGAATGTGTCGAAGTCGAACATGGTAGAAACCACTTGATTACCAGTCGATGATGTAAACTGTTAACAAGTGTGAGAGAAACCATCAATAATGACAATAGCTCTCAAAGTATTCAGTACAATCTATGAGATGTGATTAGATGTTTCGATGTCGAACATGTCACGGAATCCTTCGATCGAAGGTCAATGATGCAACCTATCATCAAAGGCGAGAAACATGCCATTAAGGCATGTAGATCCCAAGGTACTGGCGGTTTCTAGATCATCTTTCTAGATAAAGAGCTGAAGTCGATAGAAAGCAATCCGTCATAGGCAAGCCCACAAACACAAAATCATAGATCAAGTTTGAAGAAATTTAGTTGCAAGGACTGACTCAGGGATGGTCAAGATGGATGACAGATATTTTGCAGATGAATGGTTTATTTGCACTGACCTCTTGAACACATAACGACACAACAGATGGTTTGGTGACAATTGACCCAAAGTTAATACCCAGAAACCGGATGAAGACTTTCAATGTGGTTTGATCAACTATTAGGCAAAGGATTTCCCAACCCAGGTGAATGAAAGTGTCATGTTCAAGAGTGGTTACAAAGTATGACAAACAGGGTCATTTTTCTCTCTTATCCCCCACCATTTCTGGCAAGTACCTCTTTATTTTTTACAAGCTTGAGGAGGATAACATATGCTTGATTATAAGTTCATCCTTCGGATGAGTCCAACTTAGTTTAAATTCGAACCCTAAGAAGGAGTGGTCCATTCCTGTTTGTAATTGAACAGGTCCTTTACTGTCGAAATTTAACGAGTCCAGTATAGGAGAAACTCAGCGTTTTTCATTTTTAGAGAGTCTGGAAAAACTTAGAAGACTCCAGGTTGATTTTTTCGTAAATTTGTGTCTCCTAAGCCCGAAAAAGTATAAAATAATACTTGAGAGAACCGCTTGATCTTTTACGACCAAGGAGTACTTTTCGTTATTAGTGTCTTTGATCTGAAAAAGTAAAAAAGCGACCAAGGACAAGTCATTTTATAACCAATATCGGATTTGAAACGACAAAAATCTAGTGATCTTTTTGTGTTTTTACGGTTGAAAAAGAGCTGTAAATTGACCGTCTTTTAATTCCATTTTAACGAGTTTAAAAGAGAAACTCGGCAATCTTTTCATGTTTTAGGAGTCAGAAAAGGGCTTAAAAGGTGACTCTGGTTGAAAAATGATCGATTTTGCCTGAATAATCCTGTTATCTTTCACAAAAACACAAACATTACTCATACCTACTTGAAAGGGATAAAAATGTTGAAATAATACCTTTTTAAAGTGAAACTTAAACAAATTTGAAATTTATTTACTCAAAAAACTTATAAAAAGGGGTTTTTACAATTCATTTTTACCATTTGTGATTTGGAGAGGAAATAGTGCTTTTGCTCTGAAAACTTCGCGAGAGGATTGCGGAGAATCCAACCGTCGGAATCGGACGCCGTCTTCACCAGGTAATCCACATCATCCTCCTCTTGTTTTTCATCCGTTTAGTTTTCATTTTAGTCATTTGTTTGATTTTTTAGGAGGGTTTTTGGGCGAAAAACCCGCGCTCGGGGTACGCAGGTCCACCACTACGAACCTGCGGACCCTGACTTTTTCTCCATTGGGAAAAAGGTCGGGGTCCGCACCTTCCCTTTGGACAAAGTGCGGTCCCACGCACTGTATCTAAAGGCAGGATGCGTACCCCAGCGCAAGGGTTTTCAACCAAAAATTCTCAAAATTGGACCAAAGAAAAACTTTTCTAGCATGCTAATTGTTCTTTTGGCTTGATGTAGGGAGTACATCATGCTGGATTGGAGAGAACCCGAGCAAGAGGATGTGGATGCAGCCGCATGGAATCATCAACCTTCGCTTGATGCATTGAGGGTGTGCGGACTGTACAAATACTGGGCCATTCCTGGCATGAGGGCTCAAGTGGACTTTTTGCAGTGGATGGTTGACAGGTGGAGCGTTCAGGACCAGTGCTTCTTGATTGGTGGCCACCAGCTCGAGATTGAGCTGGCGGACATATATTTTTTGACTGGTTTGCCTAAGAGAGGCGTTGATTTGACCCTGTTTGGGGCTAGGGAGGGTGGCCAGTCCATCGATAGCCTTCGACTAGAGTACTGCAACAGGCAGTCTCGAGAAAAAGGGATAGATATCAAATACATAACCCTTCCTGAACTGAAAGTAATTGCATTCACTGTTACTCGACTTTGCGGGGCTGCTGCTTTACACATTGCCACCGGATCCCAGATGCGTATGGCAGTCGATTGCTTTCAGGGCACCGTTTTCAACTAGTGCAATGCTGTGTTGGCCAACGTGAAGGGCCAATTGACCAGGGCCAAGAACGGACGGCTAAAGACTTTTGGTTATGGTACTATAGTTGTCAACTTTGGCCTGGAGCAGATTCCTATGCTCATCCCATAGCACCTCACAGTTTTAGCTGGGCATCCCCGAGAGCCTAGACTGATGCGATGGGTCGCAGTTATGGCCCGTCATCCTGACGAGGGGATCGAGGTCATCCGGTTCAAACCTAAGTTCTTCCAGTGGTTGGAACATCAGGTCTTTTCTATCCAGGACTTTCCATATATTGGGATTGATTTTCGTGGCGACCCATACATGGCTCTTCCTCCAGGAGAGCAGTGGGATGACTCAGGTAATCATTTTCAACTTTTCCTAATGTTAATTTTTATTTATTTTTATATCGTCTCAAAACTAATAGTAATAATGTTTTGAAATGCAGATGTGGGTCCACAGCGACCAGCCTCTCTCCAGCCTTTTGAGAGAAGGCAACCACTTGCACCAGCTCCAGCCCCACTGGACGAATCAGCAGAGACCTTGGCTGAGTTGGAGAGTCACCTAGAGCGCTTGACAGGGGATATTCCCGAGACGAGCATAACGACATCCTCGTCCGGCTCAGCGTATTGATTGGGAGTCCTAGGACCTTTATGAGGTTCCTTTGTAGGTGCTCGCGCAGTCGTTCTGATATCGAGATATCACCAAGTGGAATGGGATATCGCTTATGTAGTCACATGTGACATTTTGCTTTTTGTGCTTATCATTTTTGCCAATCATAAGGTGTTTTCAACTATGATCAAAAGATGGTGTATTTTGACACACTCCTATATATATATGATATCAATTATTACTGCTTGTCTTTTAAACATATGAATGTTATTTTAATTTACCTGTATGATTATCGCAACATGTCTACTTAAACACTAGAGAAAGACGCATCTGCTAATGTATTAAAGATCTTGGAATATGTTATATTCAAATGTATCAATTCACGTTCAAGAGAATTCTACTCTCAAAAATAATCTTAAAACTAGATTTCTAATGGCGTATACTCTATTAAGCTGTAATACAACGAGTTCAGAATCCAACCTCACTATCAAACTCTGAATCCCGAATGGAATAGATTCAGATAATAACTCCACCATTGCACTATACTCTGTAATGTTGTTCGGTGTTTGACCGAGGCTTACCCCATGCATAGATACTAACTCGTCAGAGGGCGAATAGATAACCCAAGCTGCGGAAGAAATTTTCCGTGTACTACGACAAGCGCCATCAGCGTAACCAATAAATGTTTGAAGAGGCGTCGACATCTACGACATCAAACGTAAAACCAAGATAAGTAGGAATAACGACAGAAAACTCAATATCTAAGCTAAGCACACTTTAATCTAAAACACACCAGATAAAAGAAAAACTAACCTAACTAACGAATCTTCACACTCGATTTAAGCATAATATCTCTTCAAGTAAAGACCATTTCTGGGTTTACCTAAAGAGACCGCGTCAAAGTCTACCAACTCATATGCCCCTTTCGCTAGCTTTCTCTTGACAAAAAAAGGACCATGCCACATAGGCACGAATTTGCCAGCGCCCAATTTATCATTTGCTTGATCTTACAAGAGGACTAAATCTCCTTCCGAAAAATTTCGAGGGGTTACATTTCGATCATACTGAGCCTTAATACATTTGGCATGAGATTCGATCGCTAATGCAGCATCGCGGCGATTCTCATCTAGTTGAGCTAAGTATAACAAACGTCTTTCCTCTTCGAAAGTAGCTGGAAGTAATTCGATGGCCATTCACAATGATGGGATTTCACATTCAATAGGTAGCACAGCTTCCAAACCATAAACTAGTTGGAAAGGAGTGAACCCTGTAGATGTTTTGACTGAGGTTCGGTATGCCCACAGTGCTGAGAATAACATGTTGTGCCAGTTCGACCGATGAATCCCAATGATTCGTAAGATCATGATGACTAAGACTTTGTTGATGGCTTCAACCAGACCATTGGCTTGTGGATAATAAGGAGTTGAACTGTCATGGCGCAAGCCAAGCTGGTCTGTAAGTTCTGTCATCATAAAGTTTCGAAAATGATGCCCATGGTCAGTGATAATCGCTTGTGGAACACCAAACCTAGCAATTATATGATTGAATACGAAAATTGCAGCTGTTTTTCCGTCTGCCTCAAATGTAGGCATTGCCTCGGCCCACTTAGTAAAATAATCTACCGCAAGGATAATGTACGCATGCCCCCGGCCGAGTGAGGGTTACATGTAATATAATCGATACCCCATTTCGAAAAAGGACCAACAGCAATTATAGGGTGAAGAGGAGCAGGTGGAGCGCGCATCTTTCGATCAAAAATTTGGCAATTGTGGCATTTTCGGACCACAGTAATAGAGTCTTTAAACAAAGACGGCCAGAAATAGCCAGCGCGCAATATCTTTTGGGAAGTGGCATACCCAGACATATGACCACCACATGCTCCAGAGTGACAGTCATTTAAGACCCTCTCGGCTTCCTCATGAGTGAGACAATGTCGAAAAATAGAGTCTGCCCCCAAGCGATAAAGAGTATCTCCAATAATTTTGTATTGCTGGGATTGGAATCGGATTTTGCGACGGTCGGATCATGAAATATCAGGCCGAAATATTTGGGTTTGGAGATAGGTGATGATATCTCCATACCACGAATCTAAAGTGCTGATCAAAAACAAGGATTCGTCCGCAATGGGCTCCTCCACCACTGTTTCAGAATCAACACGGGGAAAGTCACACATAAGTTCTGCGAAAACTAGAGATATCTTTGTCTTGGATTTTTCAAATTCCAAATCAAAATCCTACAAGATGACAATCCATTTGGAGTACTTTCCCCCCAGCAATTGTTTGGTCAAAATGTAGATCATGGGGTTGCAATCAGAAATAACCGAAGTCTTGCGTAACAAAATGTAATGACGAAATCTTTGGACAGCTTGAACAGCTGCCAAGGCCAATTTCTCCACATGTGAATATTTTAACTCAGTGGGATTCAACATGCGACTAAGGTAATATATCACATGTTCCGTACCGAATTCATCTTCCTGAACTAA
>APFE030978125.1:40955-84493 GCA_000404065.3 Pinus taeda
GACTAGACATATTCAATGCGGGATAATGACCTCTAGGTGAAGGGTGATAAAAAATGCGAGGTGGTGTAAAAATGAGTCCCGGATTTTCTAAAAGATTGGTCAGTGAACGGTACCAATCAGTACTCCTAGGCGGACTATAAAAAATCGATTCACGCTCCCTAAACTCTAAAATAGGTCGATTATCCGGAAAAGGGAAGCTTTCTTCGATATCCGCAATAGCAATTTCTTCGATCGCTATGAGTCCAGCGGGAAGATCTTGGGTAATTACGTTTTCTACCCTAGGAGAACTAGGACCACTAGGAGTCGGAGAAACAAACTCTGATATGGGAGTAGGAGCAACTTCAGATTCGAGTTCAGATACGTCGGGTTCTTCACCTATATCACTAGTAGACGCAATGCTACCAGTAACCTCTGAAATTACTACGGGTTGAGAATCAGAAAATTCTACCAAAGAAGGTTCTCCTTCTTCAGGTGATTGATTTCTACCACTACTGGGAGATACGAGAACTCTCAAGCCTTCAATGTAACTTGGTATTTCTTCAGGAGGTTGACCCCGAAGTCTACGAGAAGTCCTCAGTAAATCAGCCACATTAACAAACTCAGGGGATTCACCCCGAAGTATACGGGAATGTCTCGGTAATTCAGCCACAGCTAAAAACTTTTAACTACTTCACATGCAAACAAAGTAAAATCTCAATGAAATCACCTAAAGTCTCTAAAGAACCAAACAAATTTGAAGCAAACGTCTAAAGAATCTAAGAGATCAGACACACACAAACAGTAACTTTCCAGACCGAAAACACGAGTTGGTGATGAAATCCAACGTCGCAGAGTTCGATACAGAAATAGCGGTTGGAATAGTTACCCTGGCAACTTGCTTAATGAATATATTGGACCAAGTTCCTCCACTTTAACCGTCTCGAGTGAAGAGAACCCCCCAGAAAATCCAAGTGAGTCTAGCAGACGTCTGCTCCAGGTACAGTGGGATCTTCCCGCCACCGTCACCTTAGGAAGGATCCTAGAGAATATGGACACTAAGGTTACCAACAGAAACAAATACACCTGGGGGAACAGTCTACGATCCAATACGCACACAAGGGCAGAGTAGCAAGCTCAATCCCCTTGAAGGCTCCTCGACATAAACCGAGGTTTACCAACAAGTGACCCCAGGCTCCTCGACAATGGTTAATCCGAGGTTTACCGTTTGTAATACGTGAATATCTGGCATCGTTCCCAATGAGGAAGGATTGATTCCCACACTGGTTCGAACACGATCACGTGCTTCTCCTTTAAGAGGAGCTTTCCCAGAGTATAAATGCAAAAATTGGATTTCTCCTACCGCAAGATAAAGCTACTTGTTTGTTTTACTTATCTTGGAGAGTTAATTACTCCCTACTCCAAGATACTAGCCTAAGCTATATTGGTGTATCAGAGCCCTAGAAACAAAAAATTTGCTAGATTGATTTTATATTAAGCGTATTTTTAGTGGTTTTTGATTAAGTCAAAAGGTGATGGAGATGAAACTTATGGTGTAAAGACTCGACACAAAATCACTATAAAAATGCACTTAAGATGACTACCTAATCTTTTCTCTTCAACGAAGTTCTAGTTAAGAAAGAGTTGCAGGATGAAAAAACTTAAAACACAAATCTTTCTTTAACGATCAAATCAAAAGAAGAGTATTCATTTCACAAGAATTTCTCTTTTCATTCGAAAACTCAAATGCTACTAAGAACGAGATTTTTCAAAAGAGACCTTTCATTTTCTTTTAACAAACATTAAAAGCTATAAATAAAGCAATCTTTGAGAAAACTATTGAATGAAGAAAACTTAAGATCTATAAACTAACAAAACTCTATTTGAAGTAAAAAGCTCACAAAAAGTCTTTTTGAGGATTTTTTACTTGGTGACAAGCAAACCAAGGACTAATTTGTTTAGAATCACAAATCATTCAAGAACAACCAATTTTGCATTCCTTTTTTAAAAATGAAAATCCAAACTTTCAACCACAAGTCTATCGAAGTTTTGTAAAGAGAAATATCAAAGAGGATTTCTCAACAAGGGGATATTTCAAACATGGTCAGACTCTCAAGAAGACTGGTAGACACTAAGGTGATCTGAAGTCCCTACAACCTCTAAGCTCAAAGCCACTACACAACCAAATCGAAAAACAAACCCAACAAGCAAAACTTCTAGGATTTCACCTAAAACCCTAATGCTAATGAAACAAACCAAGGAAAGATTTCAACCAGTCACATGCAGGTATGGGCAGAGGACAATTACTAGAAAAACAAAATAAAATTAACTAAAAGAGCAAAAGCCAAAATTTTAAAAAATTTAGCAGGGTACGCAGGTGCAGAGCTCACCCAGGTGCAGGTACGCTCTGTGCACAAAAACAAAGCGCGTACAGATACGCACTGTGATATAAGCGCAGGCTGCGGACTTCAACTAAAGTAATGAAAAATAAAAAACAAAGCTAAATCAACTAAGTCTACCCAAAGCCACACACAACAAGCCAAAAACAGAAACCAAAAACAAGTTTCTCAAGTCAAAGAAAAATGAGGAAAACAATCAAGTCCCCAGCGGAGTCGCAATTTTGTCACGCGGAATCAGTCGATCTTGCGGACAAGATAGACCTTCCTAGAATCTAATGAAGACCTAATGACAAACAAACCAACCAGACACTATCTTTCTCTAAATGCGCTTTATAAATAATGGCAAACAAACGTGTTTAAGGCCTACCTCATGTCCAACGCAAGTTTGGAGATGCCTTCGCTCCTTTGATCCAAGTAAGTTCCTTCGTCGCAAACCTGCAAGCACAAACAAGGAAAACGATTAAATAACACCTGAATATCCAATATTATAAAAACATATTTAACATGAAAGTCAAGGAGTCCATGAAACAAATAGCATAAGATACTTGTTGAGAAAAATGAGCTTGATTGTATTAATTCAAAAGAAAAGAACCTTACAACCTTTGCCTTGACGCTGTACAAGCTCCTTCCAGGGTCCAACAAGAAGTCTCCTCTACTTTGACAAGCTTCACTCACTCCCTAATGGGGCCAAAAAGGTATGTGATCTCTCCTCTTAAGCTCAAATAGGAAGTCTTGATTTCACTAGCATTTACCCTCAAAAGTTCAGCTTCTAACCTCCCTGGCCACTGACCCAATGCCTCAATTTATAGTGCAATGGAGATCAGTTACCAGCTCCTCCTTCAAAGGGATAGAATCCTCCTTCAAAGGGATAGCTCCTCTCAACAAGGGATTAGTTCCTCCTATGATGGGATGCATGAACCACTTGGAGCGAACAATCCACGTAACAAATCCTTCTAGAAAACTCTAGAATCAACCCAAGATGAGTTTTTTAAGATAAAAATTGTGTTTTTTGACTTTTACAGGGGTACGCACCCTCCCCTTTACATATAGAGCGTATAAGTACGCAGATACCTTGAACAAAAGGTGCGGGCCCGCAGGAAAAAGTAAGAGAAAGTGCAGAATCAGAGTTATATTGCTTTTTTGATGTCTTTCTCTCTTTTCTCAAGCTTGTTTTGAAGAGCTGAGGTTTAAGACTTGCTTAGGAAGCTGGTATAGGTGATGATAGGCCTACACCGACTGCAAATAATCAAGGTGACGATATTTTTGTGTAACAAAACCGTCCTGGTTTTGCATGTCAGAGGGATTGGGGGATTGGGGTTTGGCATTCAGAGGGCAATCCCTGAAGAGATGTCCAAGTGCATGGCATTTACGACAGCGAAAAGGGACATGTTCATAATCCAATGGTTGAGTCCATTCATAATCATCGTGAGAAAGACTTACTGAGTCTGGTAGGGCCTTGTCTAAGTGCATGAAGACGCAGATGCGAGCATAGGATGTGTATTTGTGCAGTTTCGTTTCTTCTCTTTCTTTTATGTATTCCCCCAACCCATTTCCTATGTCTCTTAGTGATTCTTCATCCCAATATTCCTCTGGCAGTGAGTACATTCTGATCCATACTGGTGCCCAGCTGAGATCCTCCTTGTTCGGGTTGAATCTTGCTGCCCATTCCTTTAGATAGAGGCCAGCTAAGTTGAAAAAATATGGCCCTTCATCCATTACTCTATTCTTGTCCTCGATGCATAGAAAAATCACCGTAAAGAAGCCTTTTGGCCCTAGCTGTACTGTAACATGGCCCTCGCTGTAGTGTAACATGGCCCTTGGGTTTCCATTTGGCCGAGATCCATCCATGCAATGCTCTTTCTGTTGGCTAGAATCCGATAAATTTTCCAATGAGTGCATGATCCCTCATATACTGGATTCTCCCATTGATTCTATAATTGGGTAGTTCTATTCTAGGCCTTTCAGTTGCTATGGGTTTACATGTGTTTGAGGTTACCTTTGGTACTTCTGTGTGCATTGTATCTCTTTCTGGTATCTCATTGTTTCTTCCTACCTGGTTGAGGGATGCGTTTGTTTTGTCTTGCTGAGGGGGTTCTCTATTAACCTCATCCTCATGTACCAATCATGAGTGCATCGATCCTGTATGCGCCGACGGATCTCTTTCAACTTCTGGGGAGGGCTTTGAGGCCCCCCCCTGAGATTTTCCCATGATCGTCCTCACTATACCAGAAGAGTGTTATGGGTTTGCGCTAAACTACTACTGCTGCGCCACTACGACAGAGGACTCTGTGCCGTGACGGGGTTTGCTCAAACCCTAGTTGCAGAGCACCATTATTTTGCCTCTAGAGTTTTTTCTCTTGAATATTGAACCCTTGGATGAGATTTGGGAACAAAATTGTAACCAAGTTGGAGATTTTCCAAGTTAATGAAAGGATTCTGAATTTTCCTTCTATAGTTTTGTCTCCTACTAAGTTTTTCATATGTGCTTATTTCATTATGTGTTTCTTCATATGTGTAAGTCTTTATGAAGAGATCTCGATAAGATCATACTGAGTATCAATCAGTATTAAATCCCCTGTGAATTTATCAACAATAAATAGGGACTAGTTTATAAGACTATATGTTATTATAGACTTCTCTATATAAATTAATTTTCACACAAAACTGCATTCGTTTAAATATATTTTGTTCTATAGGAAACGTTGTTTGTCTATGTTCTTTTCTTACAACTAATCAAATATTCTATCTGAATATTTATGAAGTTATATTTCATCGATATTCTTCTATTCACACATTGTAAATCAATTAACTATAACTAGAGAAATAGTAGCCCTTTCATCTAGCTTAGTAACTGTTAAGTCTTAAGCACATGTTTGCAATAATTCATAACATTGGTCATCCATAAAACTTAAAAAACAAACAAAACATTTTAGATGCTCTGGCATGACTAACTCACATAGAGTCATCTTAGAGGACAACATTACATACTTTTGATGAACCATAGTACACGAAAAATGAGAAATACATGAAAAAATGTGATTGCAATAGTATTTTTTTATGTATTTCTTATTTTTTGTGTGACAGGGTATATCAAAAGTATGCAACATGGTTACTATTTGTATGGGGAATTCAATTGTTCATCCAACAATAATTCCTTGAAATTTTAGTTAAAAGTTAGGGAGATAAGTTGAAAATACAAGTTGAAAAAGTAATTTCATTATTTTATTATTTTTTAATCTTTTTATTTTTTTATTCCAAAAATGGTGAATCATCCCCCATGGTTGAAATCATTGTATTGAATCCTTTTGGTTCTTATAAACATAATTTTGGTTGTACATTTTTATTAGGAGGCCCATTTTGGACTTCAAAATTCCTCTAATGGACCCTCACAACAAAAGTGGAAGGAAAATTAGAATTCACACCTAGGCATAAGTCAAGAAATGATCAAATCATAAGATCCCATGTTGTCTCCACTACTAGTTCAACTAGTCAAAGAGGTTGAAAGAAATATGGCACTATTCTTTAACTTGGAACAAGAACTAAGTAAGATATAGGCCCCTGTACCACTATTATAATTGGCCCATAACTTGATAAATCAACCCCTCGCACAAAAGCTTATAAACCCTACTGAAACAATCTCTCATAGCGACACTTTGAATATCCAGGAAGATCAACCCAATGTATAATGTGGACCACATGTAGAGAAACAAGATGATGATAACCCTCCATTTCACATCACCCTCAACATTCACTGTAATCTCCTTCAAAAATGCATGCTATATTCAAGGGCATCACATAATCTCATGCCCAAGTTGGTCATCGTGGAGCTAGGTTGCGCTATTACCAAATCATATCATGATATTTATTCATTCGACTATAGAGAGGTAAAATGTCTCAAAATCATTAAGGATTTAGTGGTATCCTTTACCCAAGTACCCAATAAGATCCTAGTTATGTACATAGTCATAGCCGATATTCTAGCTACCTATGTCATGTTACTTTATAGGTCCTAGGTGAGAAAATTGGGTGGAACCCTGTATATGGATTTATCCTATGTTAAAATCCCCATATTTAGAGTTTAGGAGAGGAGACTATATAGGGAGGATAAACCTCTATATTTTGTGATTGATGTGAAGAAATCAAATAATATACTCAATTATGTAATAGAATAATTGATGGGTTGTTACAACATATACATGAACCTTGGAGCAGTAGCGGAAGAAAATCAACTACCCCTTAATATTGAATCACAATAGGAGAAAAACCTTGTTTGTAAGTTTTTATTTGATGGAGCATGCCTTGGAGAAGGAATAGGGGCAGGAGTTATCTTGGTACCTCCTGTGGGCCCAAACATCTCCCTCTCATTTAAACTTGAATTTGATGCCACAAGCAATGTTGTTAAATATGAGGAATTAATTCAAGGGTTGGAAACAATGAGGAATAAGGGATTTAAGAGAATAAAGGATTTTAGTGATTAAAAACTGGTATTTTTCCATATAAGAAACAAATTCACAACCAAACAACCCAAAATGAGTTCATATCAAAATGCAGTGTGGGATATTATTGAAAATTACTTTGGTGCATTTATCATTACAACTATGCAAGGGTAAGATGATCAATAGGAAAATGCACTAGAAATAGAAATCATTACATTTAATCCATGAAGTAAAACAAAATTTAAATATGAAGTAGAGATGTGATACATGCCATCCATTCTAGATACATTAAGCTTTGGCCAGTATTTGAAGAGTACGAACAATTAATGTGATTCTTGGACTTGGTGTATGAGTTCTTAGCCATCAATGTAGATAACGAATATCAATCTCTCAACGCAGATCAAGAGGAGGTAGAATCACAAGAATATGCTCTCAACATCCTCAACCAAATCAGAGGTCATAAAGTGATACAATTAAGTAATAAATTTATACCAAAAGGAAAAGTCCTTCTAGAGAAAATATTTGCTCAAAATGATGTTGCTACTAGGTTTTCTTTCCAGCTAATAGCCTAGAACATGGAGGAACATAACCTAGGCACTAAAGAGAATACATAAAAGGAAAATATTTCAAAGTATTTAGAACCCACCTACAAAGCAAGGTACATTAAGTTATTCAAAAAATTCAAATCTTTTTTTGCATGCATTTAGGAAGATTTCAAACATTTTGATACATCTATAATACAATATAAAATACCATTGAAAAAAATATCTAAGCCTTTTGTGCGGAAACTCTGGAGATTTAATCCTAATTTTCTACCAATTATAGAAAAATAAATCCATAAGCTACTGGATGGGAAGAAAAATTTACTATTTACATAATATGAGTGGGTGAAAAATCTCGTAGGCATCAAAAATAAAAACAAAGACATCAAGTTATGTGTAGATGTTAGAAATTTAAACTGACATTGACTAAAAGGCACTTACCCACTACCTAATGTCAATCATTTGTTGCAGAAAGTGATATGATCCTCTAGAATATCAATGATGAATGGCTTCTCAGGCTACAATCAAATAGTTATCCATCCAATAGATAAAAAAAATACAACATTCATAATACCATAGGGTACATTCATGCATGAAAAAATTACCTTTGGATTGATGAATACGGGGGTGAAATTTAAAAAGGATATGGACATTTATTTTGTTGAAGGAAGAGAAAAACTCATAGTTATCTATTTGGAAGAAATAATATTATTCTCCACATCAGATGAAGAACATTTAGAGCATTTGATAAAAGTGTTCCTAAAGTGCAAAAAGTTTGGCCTTTGGTCAAATCCCAAGAAATCGCTTTGCTTTAATGGAAGGAATATTTTGGGACATATTATTTCTAAAGACGGTGTCAATGTTGATCCAGAGACGGTAAAGACTATATTGAACTTACATTTACCCCATAATAGAAAGGAAGTTTAGTCAGTGTTGGGAATATAAATTTTCTAGGAAGATTCATTGCAAACTCTATAGCAATCCTCAAGTATATGAAAAACATGCTTAAAGATAAAAATGATGTGATATGGTCACATGGAGCATGCATACCTTTTGATAAAATCAAGAAGGCTATTATGGAGGCATCAATCTTAGCATGTCCATATGTTTCTAAAGTAATTATGGATATTCTCTTTTGCGAGTAATGGTTATCTTACAAAGGAATAAAAAAGGGTATGAGAAGCCCATATCATTTTTTAGCCATGCATTCAAAGCGCCAAAATGGAATATATTATTCTAGAGGAACATGTGTATGCTATGGTTAAAGAATTCAATGCTTTTAGAGAATATGTGCTACATTGAAAAGTAACAACATATGTGCCATCAACGAAAGAAAAGGATGTTCTCACACAACTTGGTAGTAGTGGAAGGTGGGGGAAATGGATAGCCAAGCTATAGGAGTATGATATCGAGATAAAACCTATAAATCTAATGAAAGTTCAAGCATTGGCTAAGCTACTCACTGAGTCAAACCGTAATGCACTTGAGATGTGCACCAATGAAGATATTTACAACATATACAAAGATAAGAATCCACAAGAACCTCCTTCTTTGGGAAAGGATAATCCAAAATATCCTCTTCATCTAGGATGAAATAATCCACAAGAACTTCTCATTCTTGTAGGAAGGATTCCACAAGAAGCCTTCCTAGAGGACCTTTCAAAATTACATAACTTCATTTGGTATCAGGACATAATATTCTTCTTGTAGAATTTACAATGTCCTCCTGAGATACCCAACGACAAATTTTGATCCCTAAAATTGAAAGAAGTCAAGTATTTTATTATAGATGACGACTTATATTGGAAGGATCCTACCAGTGTTCTACTCACTTGTGCTACTAAAGATAAAACACAATAGACCATCGCAACATTTTTCCATGGGATATGTGGGGATCGACAAGCATGTAAGGCCATAACATATAAAATATTAAGATTTGGATATTATTGGCCTTCTCTTTTCAAGGATACAAATGCTACCATCAAAGCTTGTCTAGAATGTCAAAAGTTAGAGGCAAGCAAAAGCTGAAATATTTACCATTGAATCCTGTTAAGGTTTAAGCTCCATTTATACAGCTGGGGTTATATTTTATTGGAGAGATGCACCCTAAATCAAGTGGTAGACAAAGTTATATCCTCACAACCACTGATTATTTTGCTAAATGGGTGGAATCCATTCTCACTTGGAAGGATGATGAGAAAACCATCAAGATTCCATTCCTTTGATATTTCGGTCTCCTAAGAGACTCACTAAAAATAATTCATATGCATTCAAATAATCCAAAATGATGTCATTCTTCTAATAATATGTGTTTTTTAGCTTATTATCTTGAGGGAAATGGACTAGTGGAATCCCAAAAAAAATATTATTATAATAATCAAAAGATGTCAGATAGAAACAAGAAGTGTTGGGATGCCAATATCAAATACACACTTTAGGAAGGTAGAATCAACACCGAAAGGGCTACCAATACTTCTCCTTATCAGCTAATGTATGGTATGGATTCAATTTTTCCTATGAAACTAACGTTGTCAGTCATGAAGCTATAACAAGAGGACAGACCAAACTCAAGCCCGATGTAGAAAATCATTTGTCAAATGATAGAAGTGTAGGAACAAAACAAAGAAGTTGTAAGTAATAGTAAAGCCTATCAAGGGAATATGAAAGTTATTTTTTATCAAAGAGAAAAATAACAAGATCTACAAACAAGAGATTTCACAGTAAAATGGGACTCAATCTGAGCACGCAAAAGCAACCATGGTAAATTTGATCATCTTTGGATTGGCCCATACTGAGTACGAGAGGTATAAGGAAAAAATACCTATCATATTAACACTCTTGATGTAGATTTCCTTGGGAATCCTATCAATGATAGGTTCGTGAAGAATATTTTCACATAACTAATTCTCCCAAAAGAGAGAAAAGAGAGGCAAAATAGTTTTCAAGAATTTTATTTCCATGGTTTTTCTTATGAAAATGGAAATTTTTCGATTTTCAATAAAATTTATAATGAAGGGAATTAAGCTAGTTCAAAGAAGACTCCATAGCCTGATGAAGGCACTACAACTTCAAGTTCTCAATAGACTATAGAGGCCCATTATCCCCGATGGAGTGGATGTTAGCAGTAGAATAACATTATACCTTGAAAAATTCTCCTTAGAAGTTATCAATGCTAAAAGTAACCCATGAGCATCTTGCTCTTCAAGTTACAATTGCTAGAAAGAAAATCAAGGTTTCAATGTCATCGTTTGAAAATTTTAAGCGAAGAGCCCTGCTTGGTAGACACCAGTGAGCAAGCGCTAGGACAACGTGGCAATATGGGCACAGGGAAACTAGGGATATTAGAGCATCAATGATGGGAAAATGTGCACCACCACAATCCAAGGGTGGATACACAAGGCCATCCAATGGACCACATGCCTATGCACCATAGACTTGTATGGATTTTAATCTAGTGTAGGGGTGAAGAGGGGGCCACATGGCACCCTCTCGTTTTGATCACACCAATGTGAAAATTTCTACACTAAGTTCACAAGCTGCATGAAGGGAGCCACGTTTCCCTCCACTTAGGAATCTCATGTGTCCACACGTACCACTTGCTAGCCACATATGCTTACTATGCTAAATCAACCATTGTCCACGTCATCTTACTGCCATGAACACACGTCTTCCACAAAACAATTCCACGTCATAAACATACCATGCTAGCACGCCTGACATGTGGCATGATCCATGTCGTGCTAATGTCATCATGATGACTGTAGGATGTAAGGAAATTTTTCAACCCAATGAGGTCTTGCCATGTGTTAGGGATTTTTTTTAATAAAAAGGGCTTAGGGCCCATCTTGTTAGTATCATGTCAATTTGTCTTCCAGCTCACCGTGAACACTAGTGGAGTTAGTTTACTCAAATTTTCCCCTTTGAAGACAATATTTGAAAATTTAACCTAATAGTTCATCCTATATCCACGAATCTTACCTATTAAGACCCTAATTGTCTTGAATTGAATAAATGATATCTGAAAGAAAACCTTAGCCTTCTCATAAGGAATAAATGCTCGTGCCTATGAAAAATATCATTCTTGTAATGAAAAAATCTCTCAATTCATCAAATTAATGTTCTAAGTAAATTCAAAGGCTCAATTTGTCTCAACATTTTTTGAACTCTAGCTCAATTTGTTCAAAAGCCCTAACTTTGACCATTAATGCACATTGACCGGTTTGACAACATGAAAATTTAAAAGAATCTCCTTCTACATCATTGATGTGTCTCTTTTAGCCACATGGCTCCTCCTTATTGGCTGGTTAAACCCTTTGAGAATCTCCCATTTGTCTTTTTGCCACTTCCCAGACAACTAGCCCTTTTAAGTGAGTATTCGATTCAAATGGACTCTTCATCTTCCAAAAGCTTTGCTAGTGTCCAAATGAATGAGAAAATAAAGGAGCCTAATTTTTATGATGGTGATGCCAATTTTTAGGGCCCACTGATAGAAACATTTGATCTCAGGAAACCCATCCATATGGTACTAAGTACTTTTGATATCGTAGGTGACCAAAATAATTTATCAACATCAAAATTGATCATGGTTATTGTTCCACAAGTATTTCATTTCCTAGAGATGGTGTCCTCATGTTTCAGCTGGTACATGGAAAATTGAAGAGTTATTGTCTCATCTCAAGGAGGAAAAGAAATAACTAATGTAACACCAGATGCTATTGCAGACATGCTCTCTTTACCATATAGGGCAGGTTTGCAAAAGTTGGATAAATATACCATTGAAGAGAAATGGAATGTTCTTCTTCCATAAATGAAACAAAAGATGGTTAGTGTATTTTTCAAAGAGGGATTAGTTTTCACCTTCTGATCATCCTCCCTATTCCATCACATCCTTTGATTATATGCCTAAATTGTCCCTTTTGATGGTTTCCCAGCTTCTTGGTCTTGATATTGATGTTTATGTAACCAACAAAACATTGCATCTCTTAGCCTCCTTATGTCCTCCGACCACCAAGACCTGTATACAGTGACTTTCCACAGTTTTTGTTTGATGAATTTCACCCCCAAATGGTACAATTTGGAGAAGGGATATCCTTTCGCTACCAACAGTACCTAGTTCACCTATTCATTTACTAACAATATTCTCACCTGGAACACCTAGTGGTTACCAATGGTCAGAAAACTCGAAGACATCTAGGGTTTCTTTAATTATGTGTCTTCTATTATGTCAGTTGTATATACCCTTCTACATGGTGAACCATTAACAGAGATCCCCAATTCATTAGGGAGAAGTTACAATTCATTCTTGAGACCAAAGTAGGAGATTAATACCCCTTAAAAGAGTTCACAATCATTAGAGTATATGGATTTTATGGAAAACCTTCCTGGTTTCCAGTATTCTTGACTCTTCATATCTTTACACTAGAGTACATTAGGAAAATATTTAGTAGAAAAAATGTGCATTTTATTTCCAAAAATGAAATAATTACTTTCCACCTCCCTAATGAGGTAGGAGCTTCTGTATTCAATTTAAGTCTTTGGATATTTTTCATAAGATGTTACCGAGCGTTGAATTCTCACAAGTAAGAGTTTGGAACTATGATCGTCATAATATAATTTTTGAGATGACGAAATATAAATACCAAGAAAATCACAAGCATGATACAAATTCCATAATGCGAGAGTGTGCTAGTATATATAAATGGGAGGAAGTTAAATCCATATTCCATCTAGTTGAATGAAGCACTTCGCAACAATCAAGGAAGAAAAGGGTCACTTTAGAACACATGGATGTGGAGCAAGGGGAGGAGCCTAGCTCTAAGAAATCCTAGGTAGAAGAAGTGAGAGGAGATAATAAGAAGGATGATTATAAGATAGAGTCGTAGGAACTAATAATGTATAACATAAATCAAAATACCCCATCAAATAAGGATTTCACCATGGAACACATGTCATCTTCCATGTCAGCTTTAGAAGCAATAGATGCAAGTGAGGCTTCCAAACCTACAGAGTATCAGTAGTGGAGAAATTCAACAATTGGCTAAGCAAGCTACCAAGGGAATAAAATGGGACATAAGAATATCAGAGAATCAATCACTTCCCTCCATGAAGATTAAGAGTGCACTAGACAATGAAAAGAGATTTTTCCAGTTTTATAGTCGAAGGTGGAGATAGCTAGATCCATGTTGGATTTTCGATTTCATCAATTGTCCCTATTATCATATCATATCCCATTTACAAATATTATGGAGTTTAATATGAAAGTTACCCACATGGTGCATATAAAAATGCTCAGAAAAATGATACCACTAGGAAATTGTAGGGGTTATGTAAAAAAGGCTAACATAGAGTTGAAATATGAAAGGATGGTTTACACATCTCAGAAGATTATGATAAAAACCTTAGAGGAAAGTTTGACCCACATCGATACCTTTCCTACTAATTTTAAGCTATATAATACTGTGGCAGAGTATATGGATAGGGAGATAGCCTCTATTAAAAGGTAGCTTGAGACCCAAGATCCAGAACCTGTACAGATATATGACTTACCTAAGGAAAAAAAGGAGAACTAGGAGCTCAAGCAGAAGTTCGGTGATGCATTAATGAAGAATAATGAGTATCAATACTAAGTTGCGCTACTGGAGGAATAGGTTCAAGGAATGAATGTATATATGGGTAAGATATCATAGTCCCACCAAACACTTGATGTTCTGATTATGCAAGTTGAACCATTTATGATATTAGAATATGCCAAAATTTTTCAATTTCTACACTCAAGTCGAGAGCAAGAACTGAAGATTAAAGAAGAAGAGCTAGAAAGTACCATGTTGGAGTTGTACTAGACATAGGAGAATAATGCACACATTGAAGTTGATTTGGAGGTTTTCAAAAGGAATATTTCAAACAAATCCTCTTTCAAAGCTTCCAAAAGAATGATATGGCATATGATAGTGAGGATAATAGAGAAGAATTGGGATCATATGGAATTGATCCAAGAAAAGATAGAAACTATGAGAAGGACCCACAAGAAAATTATTCTGATTAAGAATATCTTTAGTGACTTCCCTGCTAAGGTTAGAGGGATCATAAATGTCTTTAGTCATGTGCCCAAGGAGGAAGTCATCAATGAAATCAATGACAGTTCCACGTGGGTAGCGAGGGCCAACCAAATCAAGAGGAAATAAAAATTGGTGATACTAGTGTAAAATAAGGAAGAGGCACACTCAAATGAAGTACAAATATTTAAAGATAAATGTGAGATGTTATACAAAAGGATATTCCCATTTTTTTCAATGGGAATGTGGATTTATATTCCATGTAATCGCTTACGAATACCCTGTTATGAAACTAGCTCGCAAAAAGATAGGAAATATATATCAATGACCTCAAACTCAGGCTCTTCGAGGGGGAAACCTCCTATACATTACACAAATGAACAATTCTTCGATGATACAAATGACAGAACCTCCTTTCTATCTATAGGAGTCTAAGGGGTCCCAATACAATCATAGCCTACATAACAATAATATTGTAGGGGCACAACAATAACAATAGTGAGCTTCTATGAGGCATAATAATAACAACATGGGGACTATATGGGCACAATAATACAATGAGGGGGTTGCATTAATAATGATAAGGAGTTACACTGGTAGTATAGGGACCTAACATGCCCCTCTCCTTCAAAGTGTTTTCCTCAACGCTTGAGTAGTTTTGGATGCTTCTGTATAAAATTATCATCCTCCCATGTGGAATCATTAGTGGGTAAGTTATTCCACTTGATGAGATACTTTGAAATTGATCTATTTTGTAGAAGTCAATTTCTTGTTTTTGTGACTACTTCAGGTTCCAGTATGATATTTGCTTCCTCTTCAAGTTCTGGCCATATTGCTTGAGCTGGGATCTTCTCACCTATAGACTTATTTAAGAATGAAACATGGAAAAATGGGTGCACTCGGGAAGATGCAGGAAGCTCCAATTTGTATGCCATAGTACCAATATTCTGTAACACATTTTACAAACCATAATACTTTGGTGATAATTTATTATCCTTCTTAGCTTGCTTGAGGGACATTTGTTTGTATGGTTGTAGTCATATAAATACTCAGTCACCTACATCAAAACTTCTTTCGCTGTTATGTTGATCTGCATGTTGTTTCATTCTATTATGTGCCAAAGTGAGGTTATCCTTTAAGAGTTTGAGAACTTGTTGTTGATGCTCAATGTCATTCTCCACTGCTTGAACAATAGAATTTTCTTTTAAAGGTGATGTGATGGATGGTAGATGATATCCATAAAGTGTCATAAATGGGGTCATTTTTTCTTCAATATGGAAGGAGGTGTTACACCACCATTCAACTAGAGGAAACCACTTGACCCATTGTGTTTGTTTATCAGATACAAAGTAATGAATATATCCTTCGAAACATTTGTTCACTATCGTAGCTTTCCCGCCTGATTCGGGCTGATAAGATGAAATATGAGCTAACTGAGTACCCAAATATTCCACCTCTTGTACCCCAAAGAAACAATTGGAGATTTTTTCATATAGTTATTGCTCCTCCAATATTTTGAGCACCCAGTCAACATGTTGAACATCATCCTTCCAAGACTTGATGTAGATTAGTATATCATCAAAAAATACTATAAAATTTTTCTAAGGGTTTGAAAATGGAATTCATCAAACCTTGAATTGTAGAAGATGCATTGGTAAGGCCAAAAGTCATGACCAAAAATTCAGAATGATCCTCATGAGTTCTAAATGTTGTTTTTCGAATGTCTACAATCTTCATTCTAATTTAATGATATCCTAAATGAAGATCCAAGTTGGTGAAGTAAATTGGTCCATGTAATTCATCCAATAATTCATCAAAGACAAGAATAAGAAAGTTATCTTTAATAGTAATCTTGTTGAGCTCCCTATAATCCACACACGTGTTCCATGATCCATCCTTCTTGTGTACCAATACCACTAGAGTAGACAAGGAACATTGACTAGGCTGAATTATACCAACCTCTAGCATTTCTGCAACCATACATTCAATTTCACTCTTTTGGGCATATGGATATTTGTAAGCCCAGATGTTTGGGGAAACACTTCCTGGAATCAAATGAATAGCATGATCATTATCATGAATACATGGGAGGATTTTGGGAGTCTCAAATACCTTGGAATGATTGTCCAATATTTTTTGGAGATTTGGATAAATAAATGATTTCGATGTGGGTACCTCTAGTGAACACAATTGTGAAATTTCACCCCATTGTTATTTATTTAGAAGATTTGTCATGTTGTTAGTGATGATTATCTTCTGGGTTTCCCTATGATACCCCTTAATTCGACTTCCTTTCCTTCCCAACAAAAATTCAAGGAAATTTATTCAAAATTAAAAAATATCATACCCAAAGATTGTAGCCATAAAACAAATAGTACAACATCAGCACCACCCATTGTAATGGAAAGCATTGGACTGTTCAAGACATATTCTCCCATGGATAGTTTGAATTATCAAAATTTGTAGAGAAATTTATGCTTCCTCTATTTTCAACCATTACTTGACACTCTGGTGCTGGATATAGGAATAAATTCAATTCCTTATCTATGTTACAATGAATAAAATTATGGGTACTACCTGAATCAATAAAGATTGTTACCTTTTTCTTCTTGATATGCCCTTATATCTTAAGAGTTTGAGGAGTGGTAATTCCTATCAATTCATTACAGGATATAGTTAGATTCATTTATTCTTTCTATGGGATTGTTTCCTGGTGTATATCCTCTCCTTTTGACGTTTCTTGTTCCTTTTCTTGCTCCTCTTCCCCATCTATGTAAATTAATTTATTCTCGGCACACTTATGATCTTTAGTTTATTTTCTATCACAATTGTAACAAAGCCCTTTTGTTCTTTTTTCTTCCAATTTTTGTGGTCTCAACCTTATAGGTGGTGAAAGGCTAGAAGAAACAACACTTCCATATTTATAGTTATGAGTTGTAGGCTTGCTTGCTGCCATAATTTTGCTTTCAATTTTCCTTTGCAACCTGTATGCCTTCTCTAATCAATCAAGTTCCCAAAGGTGAACCACATGTCGAGTGTTATCCTTTAAAGTCCCTATGAAGACATCAACCCTTTGCTTCTCTAGAATATCGTTTAACCTTATATTCAATTTTTGGAAGTCGTCAGTGTGCTCTATCATTGAACCCTTTTGTTTGAGATTTATTAATTGGATAAAGAATGTGTTGCTCTTTCTATCCTCATAATGTAATATCATTTCCTCCGTGAAAATTTACCAGGTGACAAGTGGTTTCTCAGAACAAAGCCCTTTATACCATAAAAAATGATTTGGTTCTAAATACAAATATGTAATATGTACCTTTTGTAATAGTTGCACATCATGTAGATCAAAATATTTTTCCATATATAGTATCCATGTTATGGGATCCTTGGCATCAAACTTCCGCATATCGATATTTGGAATATGGCGGGTCTTCAATCCAATGTTAGATTCTATGAAATCATGATTAATATTTTATCATCATGAGTTTCCTCTAGTACATTCTCATCATCAAGAGGCCTTTCTTGCAGTAGCTTTGTCCCACCTTCCTTCAAACCTTCCATGTATTTCTTCAAATATTCCATGCTTTTCTTTAAATATGCTTCCCTACCATCAATATTAGCTTCAATGGCACATATAAAACTATTTATCTTAGCTTCGATCACATTCTTCAAATCATCCATCCAATTTTTCTCACTATGTGTTTCTATTTTCTTGATTTAAGTCATTGTTTTTCTTTCTTTTAGCATATCGATGTTGAATCTGTTGTATCTCTGAAATTTCGGATATTCAAGGTATGAAATTACGAATTGTAGTAGCCCTCTATGTCCTCTTTGCACTTCCACCAGTCTAATCGAAATTGGATTCATTGAGAAAGACTTATGCCCAATCTCCCAAGATGACCTAATTATACACTTTTTCATTAGAGAAGACTTGTACGAAGTGCCACATGCCATTTTTTTGACCCTCAAACCTGAAAATAATACAAAGGGAATTACAATACATCCTCTTTCTATAACATCTTATGCAATTTCAATTTGATGCTCAAAGAGAAGTTATGATGATTTCCCAAGGTCACATGTTTGGGATGTAATTAGGGAGCCTGCAGAACCCTAAATGTCTTGGACCTTATATCCGAAAGTGTAGAGAAAGAAGATCTAAAATTCGGGCCCAAGATTCATCCAGACCTTGGATCAAATGGGTTTTAATTTCAGAGTCTATACCTTTGCAGAAAAATAATTATAGCGAAAATTCCACAACAACCTGTTTGAGATGGAATTTTGGAGCTTTCAAAAATGCTAACTTCCTCATATCATAGCTCTAACAATATAGCGTACAAGATCTAAAATTAGGACCCAAGGTTCAAAAATATTTCGGCTTAAGTGGGTTTATGTTTTATCTTCTGTAAGTTCATAGAGAAAACATTATAGCGAAAAATTCAACAATGAGCTGTTTGGAGCAGTGAAATCCTAGAATCCCAAAGCTCTCATACCAAATGTTATGAAACGAGCTCACAAAACGACAGACAAGATAGATCAATGACTTCAAAATTAGCCTCTTCGAGGGGAAAAACCTTATTTACATTACACAAATGAACAATTCTTTGATGATACAAATGACAAGACCTCATTTCTATATATAGGAGTTTAAGGGGTCCCAATACAATCAAAGCCTACATAACAATAATATTGTAGGGGCAGAATAATAACAATAGTGGGCTTCTATGGGGCATAATAATAACAACGGGGACTATATCAAAACAATAATACAATAAGGGTGTTTCACTAATAACAATAAGGGTTTACACTAGTAGTAAAGGGACCTAACATCCCCTGAATGACATTAGAGAAGATATAAATGCTTTAGAGAGGAAGACTTTCCTTTTCATCGAAATAAAATCGTAAATTTGTATAAATATGTTTTTGAATTTTTATTCATGTTGAAGGACCTCTTCAAGGAGTAAGGTAATGTGGATTGTGAGATAATCACAACTCGAAAAGGGGCCATTTTGGATGTGTAGTGATGCGATATTCCTTTGGGTAAATAATGGAGAGGTATTACAGATTTTTATAACTTAACCATTCAAAGGGGACATGCAAAAATTCCACAAGTGTCACCGACAGAGGCAATCTCAAGTCCTCCACAACTATACAGGGATGACCATAGCTATCATCACTGGCATCAATGCAACTAAAGCTAGTACCACCAATATCCCAACCAAGGCGATGGGAACTCTTCCACCAGGGCCTCTGAAAGAGAGAGAAACACCCAACAGATAATGATGAGATATAAGGATAGGCCTACTACAACCAAATCAAATGGGACCAACCCTACAACTGCCATATTTTTCTGGAAACTTCTAAGAGAAGTTAGTTAAAAGAACAATTTCATTATGTAAAAGATTCTTAGTGGTTTCTAAATATTAATAGAGGTTTTTTGGCTAGGGTCTTGAGTCATGAGTGCTTGTAGATAGGCCTCATTTTGATGTAATCAAAGAGAGAAATTTCCTCCTAAAGGGGATAGTTTGTCAATTTTTTTCTAGAAGTTGTTGGGGTCTTTGACATTGTTATAAGGATGAATTTTGAAGTATTTCTTGGGCTGTTAGTGCTTCTTTTAAATATAATTCTAAAACCCACCTTGTAATTTGAGTTTAGTGTCATATTAATACAATTATAGAGATTTTAATGGAAAATCTTGTTGTAAACCCTACATTTGTATGGAATTGAAATGTGATTATTAATTAAGGAATTTTCATAATGAGTATGATTGTTTTCTTTAATTTTTGTAGAATTTATCAAGATTGTTCAAGTGTATAGTTACTATTTTGATAAATTTTTACTTTTAATTTAGATGAAAATATAAAATTAACATTTATGTGTTTTCTTACAATTGAATTCTTAATTCCTCAGTTGGGCATCTGATTTTAGTATTTTTAAAAGAATTCTTAATTGATAATTTAAGTTTGTTAAAATATGTTCTCCATTTTTGTGTTCTTACTAAACCCTTTATTTATTTGTTGTAAAAAATAAACATAAGGCACATGAATTCTGTAATTGAGAACTATTCTTAATTTCTTAGTTGGGCTTTTGATTCTAGTATTTTTAAATGAATTCTTAATTGATCATTTAAGTTTGTTAAAATATGTTCTCCATTTCCCTGTTTTCACTAAACCTTTTATTTATTTGATGTCAAGCATAATGCACATGAATACTCTAATTGAGAACTAGTGGAAACTATGCCCAACAAACCCTTTTGAATTGTTGACTTTTTTCCCCAGATGCGGGTGTACAGCCAAGATGTTAATGCGATGGGACAGGGGTGGGGCAAGGTGGGACGACACCTGCCCACCCAGTACCGCACAGATAATCACCTTATGTATGAAGAACCTCGACATTTGAGGAATGCAGGGCTCATTTTCTTCACCTCAAGCGGCTCTGATCCTCCCTTCCTGTCCTCTGATCGGTTTAACGCCTTCGCACACTCTGGCTTGCCACAGACCTTCGCTCTCTTCAATACCATAGTTATGGCGGATGCTTCTCGATGCATGATGGAGGACAATAAATTTGGGCTCAGCAATGGGATTACTGTGGAGCTTCTTGCATTGATTCACTTGCATTCTTACCCTGCCTTTGACCTTTGCTCTGGTTATGGTCTGTATGGTGTTGGTTCTTGTGGCTTGAAAGGGGAGAACAATCTGGAGCTGTGCTCTGGTCTTTCTAAGAAACCCCCTTCGTCAATCCTCTGGTTTCTCTTTCGGGCCTCTGGCCTTCGTTTTGATGACTATCTGCTTTGCCCTAGCCCTACCATCATTATTGTTCAGCCTAGTTTTTATCTTGCTGTTGATCTCCCTCCTATGCCCCGTTTGCAACACAGAATGTGGTGCCGCAGGGGCATTCCTCGGCGTGCGCCCTCCAGCCCATCCTCCGATTCTCCCTCCCTCTCTAGTCAATTCCTAGCCGGCCATTACCCTAGCACTCGCAGTGGGATAGGATATCTTCATCTGCCCAACAATTACCCTCAGCATCGTCCTCCAGACACCACATCTTCTCCCTCGTTTGGCTCTACGATTTTCATTTTCAACAGCTCTTTGAATTGCCGAAGAATTACAGCTCACAGTTTGGTGGTCTTCCATGAGGAACCCTAAGTGGGGGAGTCTAGCTCTCATCCGGAGGGCCTTGGCTCTGTCTCTGCTCAGAATCCAGCTCTCCAAAGGGGGATTACTAGCACATCTTTGCAGGTTCCGGAGGCACATGCTTGCAGTGCTCCTGATGTTGTGATGGCACCGGGTCCTTCTGATTCTGAAGCTGCTGTTGCAAGGGATATGCCTGACACCGGGTGGTGAAAAATAGTGGAAGAGCCTCCAAATGATTAGCTTATTCACGGTTGCCTTGTTTTCGTGCTCTGCGGCCCATACTATCGGGCAAGTTTTTGTTCCAACTGTTATGTGGGTTCACTCCTGCAAGTTTCTGTTCAATCTGCAAGTTTTGGTGAATTTTTGTGAACTCTGAAATATCAAGAAGGTCATCACTTGTTCCCCTCTGTGGGTTTTGATAACTGGTTCAAGACTAAGACCCCTGTTATGGGGCAGTCTCCCTATATGCGTAACTGATATTCTCTGCCTCTCTTTCAGGGCAGTGTTCTTGACTTCGGTCACGTTGTAATTTTACTCATTTTTTATTAATCGATCAATATTATTTAGAAAAAAAAAATTGTTGACTTTTTTCCCTACCTAAATGCTCGAGAAATTGAAATTTCAAAAAGAGAGATTGAAAACTTCATTTGAATGGAGCAAAATTTGTTGTTATGTTTCTTTACTTTTCATGACAAAACTATATAAAGGAAGTAAACTGCATGAAACTTATATTTGAAATAAAAGAGATATATCAACGAAATTCAAAGTAGAATTTACATATATTCAACAGAGACAACATTCACAATAAACGGAAAATAATCTTTGATTCAATACTATCTAGTACATTTTATTTTTCTTGGTGAAACTTTACAACAAGAGACAAAGGATATGAATGTTGGAAATAGAAGAAGACAGGAATATACTCAACAAGATAAAATAATTTTAAGTAATTTCACATTCATATTTACAACAAAAATCCAAAAGCAGTAACAAAAAATTAAAATTGGATTTAGATGTTTTGAGGCTCTACACTATAACACGACATAATGTGACTCTAGGACCAATTATGTTGTTTTCGCAAATGTAAATTTTAACATACCAAATGCACATAAAAATATCACTTCTATGGTTTTTAGAAGTATAATTAAAATTTTAAATTTATATTCTCCTATTTGTAAACACACCTTTGCTTTTTAGTATAAATTGACTATTGATTCCTCCCTATATTCTGTATATAAATAAAGTTTCAATTCTGTATTCAATTTCGTAATAAGATAATAATTACATCTTTCTATATATTAATATACAAAAAATGATATAACAAATAAAATTCTTTAGTTCTTGCAAATACGATCTATATATATAAAATTCCTTTAAGTTATTTTATTTTTTTGGTGATGTTTATTTTTTTTTTCCTATTTTAATTATTATTTAAAAAGATTCCTTATTATTTAATCTTTTACTTTTTATCCCTGTTTTAAGTTTCGTTTTCTTCTTTTAGATTTAGAAATATAAAATAAATACAAAACAAATATTTAATAATTTGAGAATAAGATTAACATTTATATTGATACACTCATTTATCAATTATGGAATTTCAATGGTTGAATATCTCACTTTAGGAGAGATTGAGTTTTTTCCTGTATTAACATTATGTGTGTTTTTTTTTAAAGAAGACTATAAAGTATGGGGTTCAACCCCACCATTCTGGGTTCAACTTACAAATAATTTGAGTTGTTGATGTGAGAGTGGTACAATTTTAAACATCAACACCTATCATAACCTAGTTCTCAAAATAATAGTGGCGGTAATTTTAAACATCAACACTTATTATAATTAAGTTGTCAAAATAATAGTGACAACATTCATCACTAAATGATATCTACTAATGTAGGATGAGTCATCACTATTATTCAAGGAAAATCTCACTATCTGTAATTACTCAATAATGGGATGTAAGAGGGTAGACAAGTAGCACAAGTAGTCAGGTGGGAGGAACATATCACTGAGGAAAAGGAGATTAAATTTTACTCATGTGAACCACATGATGGAAACCACTTTGAAAACATTCCATATCAAGTTCTTATAGAAGACCATGTATCAGCAATGATCACTCATCCATCAAGGCTTGTGCCCAAAGTTGCAGGGTTTCTGGATTCTCTGGGAGGTTATAGGGAGCTAAAGATAGAGGACTATTATATGATAGGAAACATTTTATGCATTTCATTGAGGCTATAGTAGTTGGTGGGGACAACTAAATTTAGTTATAGAAAGTTAGAGGAGTCAAACTGAACAGAGAGTCCAAAGAAAAAATTAGTATAATTACGAGGATGGATGGAAGAGTTAAGAAGATAGTTAGTATATACCTTAAAGTGGAGCACACTCTTGGTTATGTGGGTAATGCCTTTGTAGGTAATTACTTTTGGATTTAAATTTTATAAGCTTCAATATTGGAATCACTAAATTCCTCTTAGGTGCTTTAGTTGGATATTTCCTCATGTCCCACTTCCTCTCCAATGGATGGCTATGTTTTGTATTATAATCAAAGGAGGATGAGATAAATGTGATATATAGGAGGCGTTGTTGTTGTAATTTCTCCCTTAACCTCGAGCTATGGCAACTGTGCTTCAACCCAAGGCAAGGTGTGATGATGACCTTGCTAATGTGTTAAGGTATTATGAATATATTTTAACTATGGAATGATCAAACTCTTTTCAATTTTGGGAACCACATAGGCAATAATTTAATAGTGGACCCATCTTATAGAGAAATACTTCTAGGGTTTTTGTGAACAGTGATATTCCAATTTTGTTGGTAGAGAGTATTGGAGTTGACTATGGAATTTGAGATTCACTCAAACCCTAGACTATGGCAATGTACCTCTTAGGTGTACGCATTGTCATGCAATAAGGAACATGGTGGATGATTGTCAGAAAAGGTTCATTAAGAGAGTTTGGATTAACAATAAGGTTAGAAAGAGCCTATATCAAATCACTCAGACCCTCTATAAACATTAGGAGTTGTATAGGTGGAAAAACATGTTGGTGCCACAAAAGCTAGTTATTGATAAGACTTCCACAATGGTAAGAGTATCAATAAATATTAGAATTGGAGGTTCCATGCAAAATCTAGAAGCATTTCGTCCATCCTCTAGTAAGAATGCAAGTAACATTTCTCCTATTCATACAATCTTGTTTCAGTAAGGGTTCAAAATGTGTGATATGTAATAAGATGAGGGTACTAAGGGGTTTAAAGAGTAATTGGTATTATAGATATACCCGATGGAAACCCATTGATAAACTAAGCTATTATCACCATCCCCTTGGGGAACCACAAATTTTGTTATCCTGAATTGTGGTATAGTCAAAAGCACATGTGTTTGGGTTCATAGTCCACCTCATCTAAGCATGTATTTCTTGGAAATTATTATTGATTGTAGTCAAAGGAATCGATAAGAAATGAGGGTGTTAAAATGATAGGAGGATTAGGCCTAAATGGATAAAGAGGAGGGGAAATAAGGTGTTTCTAGAAAAAAGAACATTTTTCATACTCAAAATAAAGATGCTGTGAAGGTTCTTCAAGGGAAGATGAAAACCTTGACATTAGCTCTTAGATATGACCAACCCTCTAACAATGTTAATAAATGAAAATACTCTCATTGAATATAAGGGGTTTGGTAAACCTATGAAAATACATGCCATCCATAACCTTAGTTGAAATAGATAATTCTAGTGTTGTGTTGATTTAGGAAATAATGTGCAAGTAGGATATGTCGATGATTAAGGCAGTTGCTATCATGTGGGACTCCTTGTGGGTGGATACTATCATTTGTTTGTGTTGATTAGTGAGTCGACTCAGGTTGGTGCTTAATATAATAATATCTTTCTCTATTCCTTCATGTCTACTCATGTATTTAAGTCACCGTGTTCGTATTTGCAACTATTGATTGTAAATCTTTATGGACCTTTTGAGAAGAACAAGGAGTTATGGGATTTTTGTTTCCCTCTTCACTCTAAAAAGAAGAAAATATGATTATTAGAAGAGATTTGAATGTAATCTTAAGATACTATGACATCAAGGTTGTTAAAGTATGCTCATAGGTACAAATGGATTACTTGCTTTCACCAATTAAGGACATTCAATATACTGGAGAAACAAACTAAAATCTACCTAGTGAAATAAAAGGCTCATAATGGTAATGAGTCTTGAAATGGTTGGATTTATTCATAATGATGGAAAGGTTACTATTGATAATGGGTAACTATACAAGTTAGCTTGAAACATGAATATGTTTGGAGCACAACCATGTTTATTTGGATTTCACAAGGCTAGAGGCCAAACCATTGACATAATTCAAATTAAATCCAAGTTGTTAGAGGAGGCAAAATTCATAGAGATTGTAAAGGATGTGTGGGTGGCCTATAATCTACAGTTAGGTATTTTTGTAAGAAGGTAGTTAGTGGATTCCCTAGAAAGGGCACAAAGCATGTCATTGAATGGTCATCTTTAAGGTACAAAAACAAGTACCGCAACATAAAAGAAGTGTCGAATGCGGTGGAGGCCTTTACAATGAAAAATCAATCGTATTTTTCTCTAATTTTGAGTTAGATAAGATGGAACAAATAGAAGTTATAAGAAAAGAATCCCTTTGAGAGATGTAGGATGAATGCAAGATCAATATCAAAGGACTGAGGTTGGAATTCAATGATGAAAATACTAAATACTTTCATAAGTTGTATAATTATATGGAAAAAGAAAAAAAATCTTTAGGAGTTGAAGGATGATGGTGGATTCTATCTTTGGGGGTTTATGGACAGAGAAGGAGCAAGGGTTCACCACTTTGCCAACATTTATATGGAACATGAATTCCAATATTGTCTATCTAGTTAACGTATGGCCCCTTTTTCTAATACTAGTATCCAAGGAGGCGAGCAAGGAATTCTATGTTAATGTATGGTGATAAAAATCAGAGGGCATACTTCTAACCATTGTTAAAGATAAAATTATAAACCTAGATGGGTGAATGATTGAATTTTGTGTTTTCTTATTTAAGTTACTAGGTCAAAGAATTCTATTGGTGATTTTAGAGGACATGATAATAGGTTAGGTTCTAGCTACCTTTATAGCTTTGAGACCAATGTTGGATAAGACAAACAAAATTTGGTATTTCAAGCCAATATTATTATGCAACTATGTTTATAATATTTTCTTACTTAGGAAGAAATGGTAGTTGTCCTCAATCATCCTCATGAAGAAATTTGGGCTTGTGATGTTGGTGATTAGATAGAGTAATAACTCCAAACATCATTGGTTTTTCATTAACTCAAAAATTCACATATATAATATTTTTATATATTTTGCTTCACCTTCCAAGTTTCAATGTCTCTTCCTATTCTAAATATTCATATTGATCCTATTTTAAATATTTAATAAATACTTATAATTCACCAAAATCCCTAATGACTTGGTCTCTAATATTTCCCCCTTAATCCCTAGGATTTTTATAAGTCCATGAAAAGAAATGGAGAGAAATTATCAATGGTTTAATTTTCTCTCTGGATCTAGTGGTTTTGTAATGACCACCAAATGGCTAGCAGAATATGATTCCCTCTACAAAATGGTACTTTAAAAGATGACCATAGGTTGATGTCTAGTAGAGGCCATAAGTATGATAGTAAATAGTGGTCTAAACATGCCCATAAACTGATGTCTAGCAAAGGCCTTCAGTGTTATAATTAATGGTGGTTTAAGGGATCAAACATTGAACGATATTTATGGACAATGGCTCTAGCTACAACTTTGAATTATGTACTCCAGGGAACAATGTAATGAGAAGATTAAATTGCTTTATTAATCAATAGATATGATGATTAGTATTTTTCTTCTTTCCAAAATTTATTTCCTTTTATATTCTTCTATAAGATTATGTATGTCTATGCCTCATGTCAATTTCTACAATTCTAGTCAATGTGAAGATAATATGTCTTTATTATTTTAATTCCTTCTCCTCTATATGAGTCATTTGATTGATTCTTCCATTTTTAATTAGGGAGAATATCCTCTCGATTGTAATAAGCTATTTTTATCCTTCCAAAATATTTCTCATATTCAACAAATTTTATTGCTAGAGAGACAAAAGTGATGGAAATTATTTGGCCACTAGGTTTTAGGGATTCAAGATATTGAGTGTATGTCAGGTAGAGTGCCTTGATGAAGGTTATGAAAAGAATTCCTATATTCAATATGGTGGCTTCTATGTCATGAACGGATCATTTGATATTATAGGCTAAATTCTTGGGGTTGTGGTCCCTAAATGCTAGGTTGAGGAGATTCACCATTATTTGTAAATATTTTTGTTTTTACTAAGCCATATAAGTAATTTAATTCAAAGGAAATTCAAGGGAGTAAAGGTAGGAAGTATATCCTAGAAATATTAAAACTAGCTATTTCGATGGAGGTTAATAAGGAGAAAAGTAATATATCCTTTGCACTAAAAACGTAAGGGGTAGATTTCAAGGGAATTTTTAAATATTATTTCATTTATATGATGCTAATTTTGGGGAAGGCTCTAAGTTTTTTATATATAGGATTAAACAAATAAGGTACAAAATGGATGATTAGAGTTATCTCTGGAGGAAGGTGTAAATACAGATTCAACATTGGTGCAACTGTTGATTACCCAAAAAACATATGAACTAACCTTAGTGAAGGAGATGCTGGAATTCATTCCAATATATTGTTAGTTCATGGCTACCATCATAAAAGGAGTGATGTATAAGGTAGGAGGATATGCGCTAAATTTCTTTTGATTTGAAAGCAAGGATAGTATGATATTCACTAGGGGAGTTGGAAGCCTATTACATAATCCAAGGATGAGGTATGATAATGTCTTGAGAAAATTCACAATTTTGGGATGACACTTGTCGGAAAATTTATATGGAATAATGTAATGAATAAAAACTTTTGGCATAGATTGATTAGAAAGAAATAACTGGAACTAGATTCTATATTAACCTTGGCACCCAAATAAGACATGGAAGGAAAGGTTGGCACACAAGGAGGCTTTAGTAAACTCTTTTCCATTAGTGGATCGACACATGGCATGGAAATGGGGAATATGTCATATAGTCAAACTAGAGGTTTATTCAATAGATTGATGTGGACAAAAATAATATTATATCTTGAATTAGTGAGGTACCTACAAAATCATCCAATAATATCATTAAAATATTGTGGTGAGCTAACCAAAATAATGTTTTGTGATTATTCACGACAATAGACTTACTTCTCTGACCTTGAATAAGATTCGAAATAATAATTGATTTTCTTATTCAGACGTTGAGAAGGACTCATGTAAGGAGTGTAGAAATTTGATAGAGTTATAGCTGCTCAAGAAATTTAATCTAAAATCAAGAGAAACAATTCTACTCAACTAATTTGCGGAATGAAATTCATAATTTAGAACAATGTGCATAGACATGAAATAAGAAAAAAAAACAAATACACAATGATTTATAGGGGAACTCAATTAGGAAAAAAACCTCAATCTTGTTTGCATTAATAAATGAATTGAGAAACTATTACAATTTCTCAATCCAATGCTAAGCTTAATCCACAAAATAATAATTGTTCTCCTGCTCAATGCACAAGCTCTCACAAACACTTAGACAAATATTTTCTAACCAAGGCCCCTATTTCCTTGCACATATACTGAGGAAATTAGTCTCTATTCTTTAGGAATTTCCTCGAAAATGATTGTGTAATTATCAAAGGTTGATCGTTGATTGCATGTGTTATCTCAAAATCAGGCCCTGGAAGGCTGCAGACCGGGAAGGCTTCAAGTAACTATTTCAAACCAATCTTTTAGCTAAGGCTTAGCCTCCTTAGCTTGAAAGCGCTCTCTTAAAGGATTAAAGGTTTTTTTATTATGATCAAGATGGCTAACTCTTTGTGAAACAAATAAAAATGAAAATGGTGGAAACAAAACTAACAAGTATGCATTGGGCTTATGGAGTCATATGTGATTTAGTATTAACAGTAGGATGGCTTTGCATAAAGTCAAGGCATTCAGATTTCAATATAAGTAAGGGACACCAAACACAAAGAAGACAGTCTACGAGTATATGAAGGAAATTAGAACACTACAAGTCATTTCTAAGTAATCAATACTCATAACACTGTGGATGACATGAAAAGACAAAAAATCAAAACCCATACATTGAACTCTCTATGATTCTTGAGAAGCAATAAGCCAATATTGTATTACCAAAAAAAACATAGTCTTTAGATAAGCCAAATATCAGAGCTTTTTTACATCATTTTCCAACCCTGATTACATTTCCCTTTCTCCTATTTATAGACCTAGCTGAGATTCCTCTTTAAACATTAGGGGAACTCAAAATCTACTTCTAATGACATTTGTTTACCTTATAACTGCCTATTTAATGTAACAAACTTCAACTAGACTTTCTAGAGATCTAAATTAAGTAGGATTCTAACACCATGTTATGCTAATAATAGCCTTGATTACAATGGTTCTCGTTCTTTGACATCTGGTCCCTTTTTAGTTTGGCTGTGATGGATGTTCAAGGCTCCATGTTGGTCTTCAATGTCACATCTTTTCCATTGCCCTGAAACATGGAAAACTACCCCTGTTTATCGGTATTTGGTTTGCCTCAAAATATTCAAATCCAAAGAACCATGCCCTTTATCTTTGATTATCCAAAATATAATAGATGACCACGTCTTTGATGTGCTGTCAACCTCTTTTATGTATGAAGGAAAAATCTCTTTCATGCTGTCTGACATATTTTGTATTGTATTAAATATGTTCACTTTATGACAAAAAGTTTGGAGTTTGGATTCGAATACATGTTTCCTCCACCTGTCTTGACCTTGTTGAAGGTTGATGGCTTCAGATGATCCCTGGTAGATATTCCCTTTTCAAAATTCCCACTTGTATTTCAAGAAACGGTTGACTGAGATTGGATTATGAAGCTTCATCAGTTTCGTAGCACGCTACGAAACTACTGTGCGTTAGTCATCATCTTCAGTTTCTTAGCGCACTACGAAACTGTTGTGTGATTCCAAAAACACAGTTTCAACCCAAAATTTTGCTATTTTGAGCCTCTTGCTATTTAAACATTCTTTCAACTGCTCCAAGGCCTTTCAAAACTGAATGGAAATGTATGATTCTTCAAGAAAGATTATACCAAGGAAGACCATCAAAATTTGAAACAAAACCTTACTTGATGTGTGACTGCCTTAAGGAAATTCTTTCCGTTGACTTAGCTGTATCTTCAAATGATGCAATATGACAAGGAGGTAAATTTTCAAGGTGTCTTAGTGCTGCAGCTACTGCAGAAGCACGAGCATCTACCACAGAATGTAAAGGATTCCCTCCAAGCTTGTTAATGTTGTAAGTTTGGTGGGAAGAAAAGAGCTCATCCATATCAGCTTCATGCCTTAACCCACTTAATGTCTAGCTTCTCGACTTTGTCCAATCCAAGGCAATAGCTTCTTGATTCAACTGTTTGTCTAATGCAAAAAGGTTTGCATCATGTTCTGAGTGTACTATGTGAGCAAGTTCATGCAATAAAGTCTTCTTAACGCTCTCATAGTTTCTGAATTCATTAAGATCACCTGTTCTTATCCGTAGAGATATTTCTTCCCCGTGATTCTTATTTAATCCAAGAATACATTTAGGGTTGATCCCTACATACCCAACAGGAGCTACCTCTGTCATAATTCCTACCCTCCATTGATGCTCCTTCATGATAGCAATTATACCCCAGTACACACAAGAACAACGACTTCTCCTTTGTAGAACAACTTAATACTTTGGAATGGATCATTGAAATATAGGATTAGCCTTGCGCAAGAAACTAGATTTAGTTTAATTTAAATGATCCATGACATTCCTTAGAATAGTGAACAGAGTTCTAATAACAGGGGCAATTTCAACAGGTGGCACCGAGACTTGAGCTTTTGAATAGCATCTTGAAGGTGCACAGAAGTAGCAGTTGTGGACTCTTGAAATCTTCTCAAGTCTGCATCTTCATGTTCTAGGTTCAAACTGCATGGATTCAAAATCACTTGCAATAGGTTTGTTCAGTCTATAGAACCAAGAATATCGTGTTGCAATTCTGTAAAAGGATTTCCATAATTAAGATTTGATCCGACAGAACTGGAACCAATTATCTGCACATCACTTGATTGCCTAGAAAGGACATACACTGTCTCTGGTTGTTCTGAGAGATTGGCATCAGGATCTGGTTCAGTTAATTGCTTTAAATTTACCAACAGCATAGCCTTCTTAACTGTCATCGGGATCAGGTTCAGCAATCATGATTTAAATTAAAAACCTATTAATTCGCTTCCCCTGAGAGCACTGCAAGATGTCGAAAATACCAAGGATGACTGCGATTTCACAACCAACCTTTTGCCCATGCTTATACACCCATCAAATCCACCCATTGTTTGAACTGCTTGAAACATAAATGCTAACAGTCCACTATTTTTTGGCGTAGAGAAACTATAGTCTACTTGATTTATCACCTGAATAGGAATGGGCAGCAACAAAAAAGGAGTGCTCGCAAAAAATGGATTGATGCTTGAGCCTGCTTTTCATGGTTTCCTTGTAGTATGGTAATTCTATCCCTGTAGCGCACTTCCAAAGCAACCAGCAATGAAATGAACTCATCATCCTCACATAGCTCCTCAACATTTCGATCTCAAGCTCTCTTTCCACTGGAAATGCATCTTGATGCCGTTGGGAGGTGTTCCAGTGTATGATTGTTTAGAAGCCTCAGTTCAAGTATATTACTGTAGTCCTCTGATTGAGTTGTGGTTCCATTTGCAATTGTTCTGCTGGAATTTATGTGCACAATTGGTCTATTAGTTGGGTGGATGCACGATTTATAGGTTGCATATTGGTTACCCGTATTGGTATCCTCAGAGGGTAACTATTGTGCATTGAAGAAATTTTGGATGCTTTTAAAACAATCGGTCTCTTAATTCTTATATGTTGTGACCTTTAAATAGTTGTTTATTGTATCTTTATTTTACAGATTGTAGCATTAAGGAGAGAAATGAGGTGCAATATGGAGAGATTGGTTTTAGCTTGTGGTGGGGATGCTGTCAATTCTGTTGATGATCTGACTCCTAATGTTTTATGCCTGACCCTTTCTTGAGATGACACAACGGGAATCACCAACATTTGCCACACTAAGCTGATTATTTTGAAAAAGTGCAACACCTGCCGCGCTTCTAGAAATTGGCCCAGAAAACATCAACATGTGGTCCCTGTTCAAATGCCAAATAAATCCCTCTAATAAGCCAGTGAATTTGTTGATCTTATCCGACACATCATCTCATCCATCCTGTAAAATTTCCGCATAAATCACCATTTGTGTAGGCCTCACTCTTCAAAACTTGTGTATGAAGATATTTTAGAACCGCGTTCTGATAGATAGTTTCATCAAGTTCCTTTCCTTAGTGACTTTGAAATTCAAGATACCTGATAATATTTATGAGATTTGGCACTTATTTAAGTATAGGCAGCGTAAATAATTGCTCACGTGGCCCACTTTGAGTTACGTAGTTCAGGAGCAATTGGACCAGTGAGTTGAAGAAGCTATATCTACCTTCTCAGTCTAAAACAAAGCAATAAGCATCCCAAATGTGTGACCAAAAAAAAGTAACAGACGAAGAAACAGAGCTTTACTATTGCTACCTTTTGCCAAGGTGGCAAAAATTTGCATTCCTATACCAAGCACTCTTGAAAATATGTGTATGCAGAATGGAACATGATACAGGATACTCATAAAAATGCACTGGATATGAGGCCAACGATAGACTAAAATAGAGAATTGACTCCTTTTGACTTACTAACGAGACTCGTATCCAAACTGTTTAGACTCTAAAACCAGATGAAAAGACTAGACCCAAAACTGACACCAACCTTTTGACAAATTTTAAAAAATTGATGTCCAGAATTTAAAATATTTTTCTTGAGTGATAACAGGTGGCTCCACTTGGGATAGTGTGCCCCTGTGGTACACTAAGAACATACAGGTCCAATGCCTTGTCCTCCTTATAACAAACATGGATTTTCTTGACAAACATCCCCTTCAAGCTTCTTGGGCCTTCACCTCGGGCTTAAGCTTAATAATAACTGTAGGGGAAAGAAATCTACATCTACTGAAAAATTATCAGTTGACCTTGAGCTTATTTGCATTTTCCTACCTACCTACCCTATCAATTCAAACTTCTTTCAGCTCAATCAATGTGAAATTTCCAATGTAGCCAATCATTTGTCTTATCTGATATTTGAGCTTTTTGACTGCATCGGAGTTCAGAGCCACTATGGTATTGTGATGACCACTGCCACTGAAATTGCCTCTGATCTTCACAGAAAAACTGAAACACTGGAGAGTAAAGCTCTTCCATGTATTTAGCTATAGGATCCCAGAATACATGATCAACTTGATGATTCTAGTAACTTTCTGGTTGTGCAAACTGATCTTTAGTAACAGTGTACTCTTCCTCAATCACGAAAGAAAAAGGAAGCAACACCTTCTCCTTGTTTTTTGACATAGAAACCCTTTGAAAAGAATGATCATGACCATGAAGACTATATGATTGAATTTGACCTTGTATACCTTCAATGTCTTTCTCAATGTCCTTAGCAACTTCATCCAAAAATTTCATCTTATCTTTTGTCTTACACTCAAATGATTTTAGATAAGAAGACAAGGACAAAGAAAAATTTTCATCTGTTTCTTCATTAATATGATCATCATTCCATTGTTTGAAACCTTGAATTAAAGGAAATTTTGCCACCAAATCTGATCTATCTATGCATTCCTCCAAAAACATAAACCTAAAGTCTTCAAATGACTTAATGGATTTGGCAGGAAAGCTTTCAATCCACCGTTTACATTTCCCTTGAAATGAATCATAGAACAACATAATGCAAACATCCTCATGTTTAACTCTAAGAAGCTCGGTAAAATCACAGAAATCTTATATATGCTTCAAAGTTAAACTCAAATCTTCTCCATTGAATTTTGGACCATTCCTTAGAAAATATGCATCCTTGGGAAAATGATTTGGGAAACCATGAATTCCTGAAAAATTTATGCATGCATACCTTGAAATAAGAATTGTAGCATCTGAGTCCTTCATAACTTCAGTCGAATCACCATGAATCTATGAATTTCGAATTCTTCAACAATGGAGTCGCCAAGGTAGATTTGCAGCCTTGAAAAGTCTCTTGTTTTCGGGAATAAATAATCTTCAGACTCTCGGCAGACGCACCAAAATGTTATCTCAAAATCAGGCCCTGGAAGGCTGCAGACTAGGAAGACTTCAAGTAGCTATTTCAAACCAATCTTTTAGCTAAGGCTTAGCCTCCTTAGCCTGAGAGGGCTCTCTCAAAGGATTAAAGGTTTTTTTATTATGATCAAGATGGCTAACTCTTTGTGAAACAAATAAAAATGAAAATGGTGGAAACAAAACTAACAAGTATCCATTGGGCTTATGGAGTCATATGTGATTTAGTATTAACAGTAGGATGGCTTTGCATAAAGTCAAGGCATTCAGATTTCAATATAAGTAAGGCACAACCAACACAAAGAAGACAGTCTACGAGTATGTGAAGGAAATTATAACACTACAAGTCATTTCTAAGTAATCAATACTCATAACACTGTGGATGACATGAAAAGACAGCAAATGAAACTCATAGATTGAACTCTCTATGATTCTTGAGAAGCAATAAGCCAGTACTGTATTACCAAAAAAATAGAGTCTTTACATAAGCCAAATATCAGAGCTCTTTTACATCAATTTCCAACCCTGATTACATTTCCCTTTCTCCTATATATAGACCTGGCTGAGATTCCTCTTTAAACATTAGGGGAACTCAAAATCTACTTCTAATGGCATCTATTTAACTTATGACTGCCTATTTAATGTAACAAACTTCAACTAGACTTTCTAGAGATCTAAATCAAGTAGGATTCTAACACCATGTTATGCTAATAATAACCTTGATTACAATGGTTCTCGTTCTTAGACATCTGGTCCCTTTTTAGTTTGGCTGTGATGGATGTTCAAGGCTCCATGTTGGTCTTCAATGTCACATCTTTTCCATTGCCCTAAAACATAGAAAACTACCCCTATTTATCAGTCTTTTATTTGCCTCAAAATATTCGAATCCAAAGAACCATGCCATTTATCTTTGATTATCCCAAATATAACATATTACCACGTCTTTGATGTGTTGTCAACCTCTTTTCTGTATGAAGGAAAAAGCTCTTTCATGTTGTCTGACATATTTTGTACTGTATTAAATATGTTCACTTTATGACAAAAAGTTTGGAGTTTGGATTCGAATACATGTTTCTTCCACCTATCTTGACCTTGTTGAAGGTTGATGGCTTCAGATGATCCCTGGTAGATATTCCCTCTTCAAAATTCTCGCTTCTATTTCAAAAAACGGTTGACTGAGATTGGATTATGAAGCTTCAACAGTTTCGTAGCGCGCTATGAAACTATTGTGCGTTAGTCATCATCTTCAGCAGTTTCGTAGCGCGCTACGAAACTGCTGTGTGATTCCAAAAACATAGTTTCAACCCAAAATTTTGCTATTTTGAGCCTCTTGCTATTTAAGCATTCTTTCAACTGCTCCAAGGCCTTTCAAAACTGAATGGAAATGTATGATTCTTCAAGAAAGATTATACCAAGGAAGACCATCAAAATCTGAAATAAAACCTTACTTGATGTGTGACTTCCTTAAGGAAATTCTTTCCGCTGACTTAGTTGTATCTTCAAATGATGCAATATGACAAGGAGGTGAATTTTCAAGGTGTCTTAGTGCTACAGCTACTGCAGAAGCACGAGCATCTACCACAGAATGTAAAGGATTCCCTCCAAGCTTGTTAATGTTGTAAGTTTGGTGGGAAGAAAAGAGCTCATCCATATCAGCTTCATGCCTTAACCCACTTAATGTCTGGCTTCTCGACTTTGTCCAATCCAAGGAAATAGCTTCTTGATTCAACTGTTTGTCTAATGCAAAAAGGTTTGCATCATGTTCTGAGTGTACTATGTGAGCAAGTTCATGCAATAAAGTCTTCTTAATGCTCTCATAGTTTCAGAATTCATTAAGATCATCTGTTCTTAGCCGTACAAATATTTCTTCCCCGTGATTCTTATTTAATCCAAGAATACATTTAGGGCTGATCCCTACATACCCAACAGGAGCTAACTCTGTCATAATTCCTACGCTCCATTGATGCTCCTTCATGATAGCAATTATACCCCAATACACACAAGAACAATGACTTCTCCTTTGTAGAACAACTTAATACTTTGGAATGGATCATTGAAATATAGGATTAGCCTTGCGCAAGCAACTGGATTTAGTTTCATTTAAATGATCCATGAAATTCCTTAGAATAGTGAACAGAATTCTAATAATAGGGGCAATTTCAACAGGTGGCATCTGAGACTTGAGCTTTTGAATAGCATCTTGAAGGCGCACAGAAGTAGCAGCTGTGGACTCTTGAAATCTTCTCAAATCTGCATCTTCGTGTTCTAGGTTCAAACTGCATGGATTCAAAATCACTTGCAATAGGTTTGTTTAGTCTAGAATCAAGAATATTGTGTTGCAATTCTGTAACAGGATTTCCATAATTAAGATTTTATCCGACAAAACTGGAACCAATTATCTGCACATCACTTGATTGCCTACAAAGGACATATACTGTGTCTGGTTGTTCTGAGAGGCTGGCATCAAGATTGGGTTCAGTTAATCGCTTTAAATTTACCAACAACATAGCCTTCTTAACTGCCATCGGGATCAGGTTCAGTAATCAGGATTTAAATTAAAAACCTATTAATTCGCTTCCCCTGAGAGGACTGCAAGATGTCGAAAATACCAAGGATGACTACGATTTCACAACCAACCTTTTGCCCCTACTTATATACCCATCAGATCCACCCATTGTTTGAACTGCTTGAAACATAAATGATAACAGTCCACTATTTTTTGGCGTAGAGAAACTGTAGTCTACTTGATTGATCGCCTGAGTAGGAACGGGCAGCAGCAAAAAAGGAGTGCTCATAAAAAATGGATTGATGCTGGAGCCTACTTTTCATGGTTTCCTTGTAGTATGGTAATTCTATCCATGTAGTGCACTTTCAAAGCAACCAACAATGAAATGAACTCATCATCCTCACATAGCTCCTCAACATTTCGATCTAAAGCTCTCTTTCCACTGGAAATGCATCCTAATGCCGTGGGGATGTGTTCCAGTGTATGACTGTTTAGAAGCCTCAGTTCAAGTATATTACTGTAGTCCTCTGATTGAGTTGTGGTTCCATTTGTAATTGTTCTTCTAGAATTTATGTGCACAATTGGTCTATTAGTTGGGTGGATGCACAATCTATAGGTTGCATATTGGTTATAGGTTGCATATTGGTTACCCGTATTGGTATCCTCAGAGGGTTACTATTGTGCATTGAAGATATTTTGGATGCTTTTAAAACAGTCGGTCTCTAACTTCTTATATGTTGTGACCTTTAAATAATTGTTTGTTGTATCTTTGTTTTGCAGATTGTAGCTTTGAGGAGAGAAAAGAGGCGCAATATGGAGAGATTGGTTTTAGCTTGTGGTGGGGATGTTGTCAATTTTGTTGATGATCTGACTCCTAATGTTCTATGCACGACCCTTTCTTTAGAGGAAACAATGGGAATCACTAGAATTTTCCACACTAAGATGATTATTTTGAAAAAGTGCAACACCTATCGCGCTTCTAGAAATTGGCCCAGAAAACATCAACATGTGGTCCCTGTTCAAATGCCAAATAAATCCCTCTAATAAGCCAGTGAATTTGTTGATCTTATCTGACACATCATCTCATCCATCCTGTAAAATTTCAGCATAAATCACCATTTGCGTAGGCCTCACTCTTCAAAACTTGTGTATGAAGATATTTTAGAACCGCGTTCTGATAGGTAGTTTCATCAAGTTCCTTTTCTTAGTGACTTTCAAATTCAAGATACCTGTTAATATTTCTGAGATTTGGCACTTGTTTAAGTAGAGGCAGCGTCTATAATTGCTCACGTGGCCCACTTTGAGTTACGTCGTTCAGGAGCAATTGGACCAATGAGTTGAAGAAATTATATCTACCTTCTCGGTCTAAAACAAAGCAATAAGCATCCCAACTGTGTGACCAACGAAAAGTAACAGAAGAAGAAACGGAGCTTTACTATTGCTACCTTTTGCCAAGATGGAAAAAATTTGCATTCCTATACCAAGCACTCTTGAAAATATGTGTATGCATAATGGAACATGATACAGGATACTCATAAAAATGCACTAGATATGAGGCCAACGATAGACTAAAACAGAGAATTGACTCCTTTTGACTTACTAACGAGACTCTTATCCAAACTGTTTAGACTCTAAAACCAGATGAAAAGACTAGACCCAAAACTGACACCAACCTTTTGACAAATTTTAAAAAATTGATGTCCAGAATTTAAAATATTTTTCTTGAGTAATAACAGCATGCAACACTTATACACTCAACACTAGATTAATCATCATGTTACACTGCCCTCGAATCTCCACCACAACTGAGCAATTCAAATTATCTGCATACATGAGATATTTTTAGTCGATTTATCAATTAACTAGATGATCTTTGAGTTAGCCTTCTATTCCATTGCACAATTGACCTCCAACTAGTTCTATTAACTGTTAGAACTAGTTTAACTAAGTACAACTAGAAATAACTAAACTTGATTGTTATAAATTAGCAATCACACATGCATAATTGAACTGCAAGCCCTCTAACTAGAATTTACTGAGCTAACTAAGTGAAAAGAGCCATGTCACCTCAGTTAACTACGTCAAAGTTGTCTGCTGATGTGGAAATTTCAATTTTTTCTGAATTTGACCAAGGCTAAGCAAATTTGATCCTTTCGTGCTACACTTCTGAACGCTGCCACTTAGCAAGAAATGGATTATCAACAACCCTTATCCTGTGCCTATGGTATTTATACTTCTCCCTTAACAAATCCTTTTTCAATATGTCAAATTCTTGCTCCTCAGTTGGAATGTATTGTAGAAACATTATCCTCTTGTGCACACAATCCTCTAAGTTATGATAATAGATATCTATATGCTTTTATCAATCATGAAATAAAATATTCTCAAAGAGCTTAATGAGACTCTGGTTATCACAATAGATCACAGTTTCATCCATATCATAACCAAATAGTCCCACAAGGATCTTGCTCATCCATGTAGCCATGTATCAAAATTTTACTGAGCTGAGAATCACAAACCTATGCTTCCTATTATACGAAGAAATTGATGCAGACCCAACTGTTATAGACATTTTTGGGCACTTCAACCCCAATCATAAATGTCCATAAACTGAGGGCTCCTAAGTCCCTAAAAGTGTTGCTTCACTGCCTAAAGGAACAAGGTCAACTGATTACATCATCTCCCAGAAGTTCTCCACACTGAAAACTGCTCATAAATGGTCAACTGGACCATACTAAAGCTCAATGCAGGGGGTGTGATGCATATCACCTTCCCAGTGTACAAGGTGCAATGCATACTGATTTGCTCCTCTGTAGGGTGCGATGGTCAAGAATGGACAAATGGCAGGGACAAAAATGCGAGGTGGAAGATCATGGAATCTTCCAGAAGCTTCCCCTCTGACACTTGCCTCTCTATTTTCGTCCAAGGATGAGTAAGAGATCATCATTCTCCAAGTGGAAGCAGGAACTATCAGAGAGAGGACACTAATCAAGATCCCAGAAGATGACTCACCTCTCTGTAACCATCTATATATAGATCCCTCATCACAGAGATCCAGAGGCTGGAATTTTGTATCTTATAGAGAAGAGTTGTTGGTTTCCTGGTGTACATTCACAGCGTTGGGTGATCTAGTTTTGCTTGAGGTGAAGAAGGGATTCTTAGCTGGAGGATGATGTTGGGTCAGAGCACATGGTTGTAATCCTCTTGCTACTTTTCATCTGAATAAAGCTATTCTTGTTTCCTTCCATATTCTTGTGTACTTGTTTATATATGCATGTATATGGTTAATACACATCTGATCCTATATTATTTATGAATTTAGGTCCTTGTTTCTTGCATGATAGTATGTTGTTGTGATTCCACAGGTTCTTTTGAAGCTAGGAAAACAAAGAAGAAGCGGTGAAGATCTATCAAGAAGGAGAGGAAATAAAGCGCAAGAATCAGGTTGGCCCTCTTGGTTCTCCTCTCGTCTCTTTTCATAAAAGGAAACAATAGTAGACTTTGATTGTTTGTTTCTAAGATAGCCACCCATCTTAGTGGGAATAGCAGCATCCGAGTGGACAATATTCCCGGATAACAAAATGGCGACTCCGCTGGGGAGCGATTAGATTACTTGTTAGCCTATCTATCCTTGTTTCTTTTATAAAATTACAGACGGAGCCTGAAGTCAAGCCAGTTAGCCTTCGAACTACATGTGTCATACAAATGCAAAGTAGATCAATGTTGCTTCAGTCTATCTCCGTGTTTTGTTTATGAATTAAGAAATAGATCTGCAAGAAATCTAATTTCCCTAAGTGGTGGCTCTAGTAACCTCTTAGATCACCCTTATGTTTTAAATACACTGATCTTTACTTATTCGGCCTAAAAACCTGAACTAGATTGCAAACTGTGAGTGAAATCCCATTCAAAGTCTCGCACTACTACCATCGCACCCTACCTTCAAGGAAGTCTGTATGCATCGCACTTCCCCAGTGTAGTAGGTGCGCTGCATACTAAGTTCACTCTGTAACAGGTGTGATGGTCAGGGAGGGTTAACTTTACCCTCCGACTATGGATTTTTCTCACTATTTTCAATCTTATTCAAGAGTTTTGCTACCTATAGTCAGTGTACTTCTGTGAAAACCCCCTTCTCTTGAATTATGCCACCTCCTTAGTGCAAAGAACTATAAAAAATTTTATGTATTGTGCATCGTTTTTAGTTCTCTTTTGCAAAAAGTAGCATGGTCGAACTGTCGTCTCTAGATCTGAAAGCGTCGTAGCTGTCGTTTTCAGTTTTAGAAAGAAATCCCATTGTTCTGGATAGTCGATTATATAGTTACTGTTGCATAGGATTTGAATTATTAGTTTTAAAGTGTCAAAAATCAATTTCCATTTCAAAATCGCAAAGTACCTCTCTTGCTTTCACTTCATTTTGAAAAAGAATTTTGTTGAGTACTGTCACTTTAAAAGTAATTCAGTTTTGCACATAGCTTTCTTAACGTCATTCACACATTAAGGGAGCTGAAAACAAATACATGCATGTGCATTTGCATTTTGATTGCTTGGCTTGATTTAGGACTTTGCATTTAGCGTGTGCTCTATGCTCTGTGAAGAAAAGATTCTTGACTTTCTTCCCTTTAGTAGCTAGGATTTTCATTGCTGAAAGAAGATCAAACGTTTGTTTATCATCTTAGACTGCATTTTAGGAATTATATACACATCAATTGGTGAACTTGAAAGGAAAATTGTTAAGCAAGATCAACTTAAAATAAATTAAAAGAATATAGCAATGCTCTGGAACTTAATGCACAACATCTAGAGGTCTAGGCTAGAGACGTATTCCGACGTCGTAAAGCCTGATAACTGTTGCTTTCATTGTTGGTTGGGTGATTCCTCCACTCTGAGACGGCAAGTCCCAGTACGGACTTGTGGTCCCACGTACCATCGAGTATATATTGGGAGACCACAATAGGTTGCATCCTTTATCCTTAAGAAGCTGTGTCTGCCACCCTATTGATCGCAATGCACCGAACACAGCATTCGGGAAGATTGACTACCGTACTGTAAAAAGTATTCTGCAGTTTTGTGATTGGTTTGGTAGTCCTCTCTGCCTAGATCTCTAGAGAAGTCCATTTTTCTCCTTTTCAGACTCCTTAAAGGAAAAGGTCCTCTTAGCACTTGTCACTTCAAACTCAATAAAAATCGAAGGTGACTAGAGTCATCTTTTGTTTTTTCTCGACTCTTTAAAATTGAAAAAACAAGTTGTGTCAAAGCGTCTAAAAATTTATTTTAATTGGAATAACGTCACAAATTCCCCCGTTGATCTTCAGGTTGAGAAAATGGAGTCTAAAGAATAACTTTGGCGAAAATCACATGTAGACAGACATTTGTCAATGCATTTCGAACCAACTAGTGTGGTTCATCATCAGGACAAGTTGAAGAAACAGATCTAGCATAGCATGTTAAATAGTCTGAGTAGAGTCTCCAACGACTAAATTGACAACGACTAATTTTGATCTTAGGACCCAGGACGAATTATTATTTATTAATTTAATATTATTATTTTTAATATTATTTTTATTATTATTATTAATGGAAATAAGTCAAATTAGGTAAAATATATAAATAAATGAAATAATTTCAATGGCTTGGTTTAAGAAATTTATTTGATATTCGTATTTTATTTAAATTAATTAATTAATTGCTATACTATATAATAATTAAAGTAATATAGTAGATTATTAAGATACAATGTAGGATTAAAAGATAATTTATTTATTTAATTTAAATTATTTAATAATTATTATTAATATTATAATTTAAAATCATAAACTTGGTGTTAGTTATGAGAAAATTTCCATTTATTAATTTATACTATTTTTGATATGGTAGTTTATTTTTATTATTCATCTATTGATTGGAAATAAGATTAACTTAGGTAAAAATAATAAATAAAACTAATATTTCAATTGGATTGCGTGTTTAAAAAAATGAATGTATCGTATTTATTTACATGTATTTATTAATAATTATTAAAAGTTATATATTAGGTTAATTAGGATAAACTAATTTTTAGATGAGTTAGATTAAAAAGAGGAATTATTGTATTTATTTAAATTATTGATATTCATACTAATATGTAGTATACTATAGTATATATTAGTATATATAGATATATAATAT
>APFE030978125.1:134443-171248 GCA_000404065.3 Pinus taeda
TGTCGGGGAATCAGGTAGGGTGATTATGGGATAAGAATTCTTTGAAGATTTCTTCTTACTCTTTGTGTTCACCGTACCGATCATACCATCAGCGGCATGATATCCCGAAGGAGTAGCAGCAATTTGATTTGAACTTGGAAGATCTGGGATCTTCTCGTGTAAAGTACCCAACTGAGTGTAAACCAAGTCAAGGTACTGCGCCTGAGCAACTACTTGCTCCTCAGTAACTACACCAGCCTTAGCTACATCTTTAGTAATCTTCGGTAACAATGATTTAACAAACCATTCAGCTACGATTTGGTCCGGGATAAAAACCTTCACCAACCTTTGTCGACGTCTCCACTCATGAATATGATCGGAAATATAGGTGGACGTCGATTGTTTTAGTGAAGTTAATAACTCCGTGTCGTTATCATATCTGATCGGCAACTGAAAATTAGTTAAGAAAGACGTGGCTAACTGGCTAAAGTTGTAAAAAGAGGCCCGTGGTAGCTCAATGTACCACTTGGCCGCGAGACCAATGAGTGTATGCTGGAAAAGACATAAGCGGATCGAATAATCCGAGATAGAATTTGATGCACACTAGAGGTGGTAAGTCATCACGTGATTTGATGGGTCCTCTCCAGACTTATCTTCGAACTTGGTTATGTCACTGGGCAACTTATTCGGCATTGACGGCCAAAATGGAAGATAATTTATTGGATCATTCGTTAGGCGCGTCAAGTCTGGTAAATCTAAAGTTGCGATAAAAGGCAATTGTCGATTAGGATCTCTAAAACTTGGGGTCACTAAACCAGCCCCAGGAGGAGGATATCCAGGATAACTTGGAACGGGGATCGCATTAGGGATATTGTATCCTCCTGCAAAACCAGGATTAACTGGACCGTACTGGGGTTGTTGGGGTTGTTGATAACTATACCCAGGATACGGTTCATACTGGTAAGTTGGTTGTTGAGCAGCAGGACCATATTGAGGTTGGTACTGTCCCTGGTATAGAGGTTGGATAAATTGAGGTTGAGAGGTAACAACCGTACTTCCAACAGGCATCTGGACCGAAGTCTGGACCATAGGTCCAGACTGAGGCATAGAGGTCTGAGGAACAGAGACAGGGACAGTAGAAACCCGAACTACTGATACTCCAGAAGAAGTTGGGGTGGATGAAGAAGATGATGTAGTAGCTGCAGCAGACGTTCGAGGCGGAGTACTAGGAGTACTAGGCCCAGTCTGAGAGACTACAAAAGATGCAGAAGACGAAGTCGTAGATTGGACGGGTTGCTGAGATGGACCAGTGGCCTGTCCAGGTTGGGAAGACGACTGCATGTTCTGTTGCAACATCTGTGGATTCTGTGAAGGATCCCACACCAAATTCGTTACAGGGTATTGACCTTGAGGATATGGAGGTCCATAACTAGGTTGAGGGTAAGATTGATAATATGGTTGACCTGAAGGCGGTTGATACTGGCCTTGGGGCTGATAACCCTGGGGCACATACTGATACTAGGGTTGCTGCCCTTGAGGTACGTAAGAATATTGACTCTGGGGTTGATATTGATATGAAGGTTGACCTTGGGGTACGTAAGAATACTGGGGTTGACCGTGGGGCACATATTGGGCCTGGGGTTGACCTTGAGGGAATGTATTGTCCCGTAGGGACGTACTGCCCTTGAGGTTGCCCCCCAGGCGCAAATTGAGTACCCTGAGGTTTCCCCCCATGCAGATATGGAGTACCCTGAGGTTGCCCCCCAGGCACATATGGAGTACCTTGAGGCTTCCCCCTAGGCGGTAACTGACTGCCTTGAGGTTGACCTGACATCATCAGAATTTCTTCTGCACTCAACTGACTATTACCACTACCTCCAGCTAATAACTTTTGCTCAAAGGGACGAGGAGAAGCTCCTGAAAAAGTACCAGAAATGGACTGATACCCAATAGGAACAGACAGACCGCCGTATAAATAGGCTTCCGGAGATGACGAACTAGACATATATATAGGAGTAGAAAAACCTCTAGGTTGAAAAGGAAAACGAGGTGGAGAAAAACTGACTGAGTTGTCTAAAAAATTGGTCAACGAAAGATACCAAGTAGTACTTCGACGGGGACTGTAGAATATAGACTCACGCTCTCTAAGATCGAGAGCAGGTAGATCTTCTTCAAGACAAGAAGCGCCTAGATCCTCTTCTGGGGAAAGTTCTTCAATAGAAATCAAACTAGAAGGAAGATTTTCGGTGATGACTCTTTCTACCTTAGGTGAACTAGGAACACTAGAAGACGGAGTAACAGGTTCGGATATTTGAGGTTCTTCACCTATATCACCGACAGATTCAACACTACCAGTAAGTTCGGAAACCCCAACAGCTTCAGGATCGTAGCCTATTTCTAGACTTTGGTAATCCGGGTGGAATACCAATGAAGACTCTCCTTCTTCAGGTGGAATTATTCTACTTCCACCAAGAGTTACAAGGATTTTTAATCCTTCGTAATAAGCCCGGTCCTCTTCAGGAGGTGCACCCCGTGCTCTACGGGCTCGCCTCAATATATCGGCCAGACTAACAACTTCAGGAGACTCGCTCCGAAGTCTACGGGAGTGTCTCGTTGATTCAGCCACAGCTAAAGAATTTTAACTACTACACACGAAATCAAAGTAAAATCTCAAGAAAAACACCTAAAAGTCGCTAAAGAACCAATCAATTTTGAAACACACGCCTAAAGAATCTAGGGCGTCAAACCAAACACAAACAGTAGCTTCCGGACCAAAAACACTAGTTGGTGATGAAATCCAGCCTCGTAGGATTCAGTACAGAAAGAGCGGGTGGAACAGTTACCCCGGCAACCTGCTTAATGAATAGACTGGACCAAGTTCCTCCACTTTAACCGTCTCGAGTGAAGTGAACCCCCCAGAAAATCCAAGTGAGCCTAGCCGACGTCTGCTCCAGGTACAGTGGGATCTTCCCACCACCATCACCTTGGGTAGAATCCTAGGATTATTGCCACTAAGGTTACCAACAGCAACAAATATATCTGGGGGAACAGTCTACACTCCGACAGCACGCAAGGGCAGAGTAACAAGCTCAATCCCCTTACCGGCTCCTTGACAATGGTCAATCCAAGGTTTACCGATAAGTGATCCCCTGGCTCCTCAATTTGAGGTTTACCGTTTGTAATACGTGCGTGTCTGGCGTCGTTCCCAACGAGGGAGGATTGATCCCCTCACTGGTTCGGACACGAGCTCGTGCTTCTCCTTTAGGAGGAGCTTTCCCAGAATATAAATGTAACAGATGGATTTATTCTATCACAAGATAAGCTACTTGTTTGGTTTAATAGTCTTGGAGAGTTAATTACTCACATACTCCAAGACACTAGCCTGATCTATATTGGTGCTTCAGAGCCCTAGTAAAATAAAAATTTCTAAGTTAATTTTACTTTAAGCGTTGATTTTAATGGCTATTCTTTTAAGACAAAAGGTGATGGAGATGAAACTTGATGGTGTATAGACTCGACTCCAATTCTCTAAAAAGATGCACCTAAGATGATTTACGCTACTTTTTCATTTCAATGAATCATCTAATTAAGAGAGTTGAGAGAATGCAATCTTTTGATAAAAAAAAACTTTCTTAGTAGACAATCAAAGAAATAATCTCTTTATCTTTTCAAAGCGCACAAAACATGATGACTCATTACTTCACGAAAAATTCCTTTCTCTTTCAAGAACATCAAATGCTACTCTAAAACAAACTTTGCAAAGGAGACCTTTTGTATTTTCCTATTTAATAAAGCATGTAAAACTAATTTAATCAAAAGCAATTTCAAGATCTATGAAAAACTATGAAAAACTCACTCAAAAAGCAAATCAAAAGAAATTTACCTAAATTTACCTAAAAAGTAAATCTAAGAAGAAAAAGCCTACTAAGATGATTCCAGGATGTTTTACTTTGCAACAATCAGTCCAGGGACTAGTTCATGCAGAATCATAAACTAATCAAAACAAAAAATCAAACTCTTTTTGTTCCTTTTTAAAATGAAATTCACAACTTAAATCAACAAGCTATTTTGAAATTTCGCAAAGAGACAACTCAAAGGTAGGTTGCTCACGCGGGTAGACTTTACGACTGGTCTGACTCCTAAGAAGACTGACAAAACCAGAGATATCTAAGGTTCCACAACTTCTAAATCCAAAGTCACTACAGGGCCAATGCAAAAATCAAACCCTAAGGCTAAAATTTCAATGAATTTCACTAAAACTTTTGATACTAATGGGACAAGTTCATGTGAAGATTTTTGACAGACAACCAGTGGATCTGGGCAGTAAAGTCTAAGAAAAACAAAATCTAAAGGGAAAAAAGGGATAAAATTGAAATTTTCTCAATTTTAACGGGGTACGCAGGCAACCTGTTTAACCAGGTGCGTCCACGCTCTGTGTGCAAAGATACAATGCGTACAAGTACGCACTGTGTCTAAATCAGAGGGTGCGTACTACTGAAAAATGAAGAAAAATTAAATTCTAACTTGACTCTAATCTAACCCGCCCAAAAACACAGTCAAACAATCAAAGAACAAAAGAGAAAAGACTCTTTTCAGATCAATGTAATACTCAAAGGAAAAATCAATCACATCAATGGATTCCCCAGCGGAGTCGCCAATTTGTCATGTGGAAAGAGTTATTTTTGCTGAAAAAACTAACCTCCCTAGGAGTCTAAGACTCTCTAGTGACAAACAAGACAAGTAAGAGAAATCCTTCTCTAAATATACATTATCCTATGAGAAACCAAGTGTTTTCCGATCTTACCTTAGGTCCAACGCTTGTTGTAGCAGTCTAGCTTCGTTGATCCAGATGAGCTCCTCCTTCACTTTGAAACCTGCATACACTAACAATCAAACGATTACATAACACCTGAATATTCCATAAAACAAAGCATATTCAACATATAGACCAAGGAGTATATGAAACAATTCATTAACAACAAATCATTGAGAAGAATGGACTTATTTGTATTAAGGAAACAAAAAAGAAACCATTACAACCTGAGCCTTGGTGTTGTGCAAGTTCCTCCCAGGGTCCAGCAAGAGTTTTCCTCTACTTTGACAAGCTCACCCACTTCCAAATGAAACAAGAAAGGATGGTAATCTCTCCTCACAAGCTTCTAAAGGAAGTCCTAATTCCAGCAGCTTCTACCCTTTGGAATGTTCAGCTTTCAACCTCCCCTCCTTTGGCCCAATGCCTGTATTTATAGTGTTCTAGAGGAAGTTATTCAGGTCCAACATCAATGGGATACTCCCTCTTTTGGATGGGGTAGCTCCTCTCTTGATGGGATAAGTTCCTCTATCATAGGGATGCATGAACCATCTGGAGGCACTCACTACACGTCAAACACTCTTCTAGAAAGCTCTCGAAGTGACCACAAGTAACTTTTTTAAGATGAAACTCGTGCCTTTTGACCTTTACAGGAGTATGCTCCCATCCCTTGACTTACAGAGTGTACTAGTACGCAGGTACAATGAGCTTGGGATGCGTACACGCAGGCAAGGTAGAGAGAACCTGCGTACCCAGAGATAAACATGATTTTTAATGAATTTCTCTCTTTTTTGAAGTTTGACATGGAGAGCAGAGGTGTAAGGCTTAACAAGGAGGATAATATGACTATTGATGGAGCCATATTAACTGCAGATAGTCATGGTGACAAATTTCAGTGTAACAGAGGGCTTTCACTTGAATCAGGAAAGCTAGTTGAGCTGGTAACTGAGGGTCGTATCCTTTGTGGTTCAAAGATGCAAGATTGGAATCCGTTGGGTCAATCCCACCTATTGTTGATAATAAAGCTTGCTTTTGGGAGGGGCAATTTTGTAGTACCTCAAGAGTTGACATTGTGGATGGTGATTGGGATAAATCCTCCACTATATTATAGTGTTGTGCTGCTCAGGCACGAGGATTAAACGTTGATTTGTGTACTACTCGCTTTGACGATTTTATTGTTAATTCAGGAATTATGGGTGGCACAACTTCGGTTGAAGTTGTTATTGAACTACTAGGTTGATCATTATCCTTGTTGTTCAACATCTGTGGATTCCCGTAATCTTTACTCCTTGTCGATATGAGAGCATCATTCAGTTGCTTTGAAACTGACAACATTGGCACCTGGGACGGGGAAGCATTTTCACTAGCAACCAGATTTGTTCCTGGGTTTGGAAATGGATTAGTCAATACAACCGAGGTTTTTGAACTTTTGAATGATTTTCTAAGTTCTTCTTTATATGGACACTCATTGATCCAGTGGTCCTCGTCACATATATGACATGGATTTTTTGGTTTCCTATTCCCAGAAGGGTTTGCAGAAGACTTTTTAGGAGATGAGTCCTCCTGGTTTTTCTTCTTCCCTTGTTTCTTCTTCTTGCCTCCTGGTTGCTTTGATTCTTTTTCTTTGTCTGTCGACACGGCATTTACTTCTGAGGCTAGAAGTTCTTCATTTGCATTTTGACTCGAAACCGTGCAGGCCTTTTTCGACGTAGCCTTTTTGGTTTTAGTGCTTGTCGTACCTATCATGCTATCACCGGCATGAGAGTCTTTGTTTGATTTAGGAGGCGGAGGAATGGAAAATTCTAGTCTAGGAGCATCAGGTATTTTATCGTAGAGCGTTCCAAACTGAGTATAGATCAAGTCTAGATATTGTGCACGAGCAATAACTTGCTCTTCAGTGACGACTCCTCCCTTTGCCACATATTTTGTAATAGAAGGTAACAGAGACTTAATAAACCATTCAGCCAATAGCTGATCAGGAACATATGTTTTTACCATTCTACGATGACGTCGCCATTCATGAATATGATCGGATATGTGAGTGGCCATCGTTTGTTTGAATTTGGTAAGTAGCTTGGTTCCTGTTTCGTACCTTATAGGTAAATGAAAATGGGTTAAAAAGGTTGTGGCTAGGGTTTTGAAGTTATGAAACGAAGCTCTAGGCAATTCGATATACCACTTTGTTGTCGGACCAGTTAGCGTTCGCTGAAAGAGGTGAAGCTTGATTGAATCATCGTTGAGAGTGTTTGATGAACACCGTAGATGAAAGGTCATCACATGATTCAATAGGTCTTCTCCCGGATTTCCATTAAATTTAGGAATATCAGATGGAATTTTATGCGGAATCGTCGGCCAGCAAGGGGCGTAGGCAATTGGATCGTTTGTTAGTTGACTTAGATCCAATAAATCTAAAGTTGCCACAAAAGGCAACTGTTGATTCAAGCTTCGTTGAGCATACCCTGAATAAGATGTCATCATTTGAGCATTTGGTATTTGCATACCAGCATAATGAATTTGATGTTGGTAACTTTGGTAATGTTGATGGGCATAACCATTATGATATGGTTGATACGGCTGCCCATTACATGCAAAGACTTGTTGCTCATATCCTTGGTAAGCTTGCTGAAATTGCGGTTGTTGGTATTGCACCAGCCATGGTTTTGAAGCCATGGGCTGTTGTCCAGTACTAACTGTTTGACCAAGATGGGGGTTGGCGTTCCCCATTTGAACCTGTGCCAATCCACTAGTTGGTGATTGCAGTTGTGTCGTAGGTACAAGAGATTGTTGCATTACAACCTGCGAAACTTGAGGTTGGCATACAACTAGTAACGCTTGTACTTGCGATACTGCCGCAATAGCCGGCGTAGTGGATATATTTGTCATAGGTAAACTTTGTTGCATTGAGGATACAACTCTTGGTTGTTGAGGTAGGATTGGCACCCAACCGCTAGTCGTGATTCCAACATAACCCAAATTTTGTTGTGAACTCATGCATGGTTGTCCTTCTGAGGAAGGCAATGAAAGGGTATACGGCCCTCCATACGAAGGTAATCTAGTACTCAAAGGAATGATTTGCATTTGGGAACCAGTTTGCCCAAATTGACCTTGCGAAGGATCAATTTGTTGGGACTCAACGTAAGAGATTCCAGATATAATTCCGGACGAACAAACGAGAGCAGTCCATATTGTCGAAATAACCCCCAAATGGACTCCATCCAACGATTGAGACCTGGCTGGGATGGATGGCACGCCGATGAACATTGTCGGAGTAGCAGACGGAGCTTCTACTACTGCTGTGTCGGGTAACATAGTCCTCGATGTCAACAGTTGTTTAGACATATTAAGCCTATCCAAAAGATTCCTTAGCGATTCTTTAGGAACTTCCGATGGCGGGTGAATATCTTTTGATGAAGAAGGATACAGGGCGATCCCAGCTCCAAGTTGCATTGGAGTGTTAGATGGAGGATATTCCACAATCTCTTCTACGGAAATCAATCCAAGAGGAAGGGGTAGACTATCAGGTCCATAAAATATTTCTAGTGCCGAAGAAGATATAAGTTCTACAACAACAGACGGTTGGGGAGTAACACCTTCTGAATCAGCTATAGATGGAGCCGGTTCCAGAATAGAAGTGTTTACGTCACACTAGGATCAGTTGTAATGTCCTTTTGTTGTTGCAGAATTTCTTTTGTAAAGGCAGGGATACCAGAAATGTTCAGAGTAACCGGAGTCTCTGAGGATGTTGGAGTGGTTGCTCCAACCAACCTAGGGGACTTTGACCCTATCAAACAAGTTCGCTTTGTCTAGAATGGCTTCGCTTCCGGAGTCAACGACGGTTGACTCATAAGTCTCAGAGAACGATGGGGTTTTGATTGACTTTCTTCCACGATTGCGGATTACTTGATCAACTCAAAATAAAAGGAATTTTTTTTTTCGATTTAAATTAATTTTAGATGCTTCAACACAACTTGTTTTTTCAATTTTAAAGAGTCGAGAAAAACAAAAGATGACTCTAGTCGCCTTCGATTTTTATTGAGCCTGAAGTGAAAAGTGCTCAGAGGACCTTTTCCTTTAAGGATTCTGAAAAGGAGCAAAATGGACTTCTCTGGAGATCTAGGCAGAGGGGATTACCAAACCAATTGCAAAAATGCAGAATAATTTTTACGGTACGGCAGTCAATCTTCCCAAACGCTGTGTTCAGTGCATTGCGATTGATAGGGCAGCAGACACTCTTCCTAAGGATAAAGGATGCAACATATTGTGGTCTCCCAAAATATATTCGACGGTATGTGGGAGCATCAGTCCATACTAGCACTTGCCATCTCAGAGTGGAGGAATCACCCAACCAACAATGAAAACAATAGTTACCAGGTTTTACGACGCCGGCATACGTCTCTAGCCTAGTGCTCTAGATGTTGTGCGTTAGGTTCCAAAGCGTTGTTAGATTCATTAAATTTATTTTAAGTTGATCTTGCTTAAAAATTTTCCTTTCAAGTTCATCGCATGATGTGTATACAATTCCTAAAATGCAGTCTAAGATGATAAATGAACGTTTAATCTTCTTTTGGAAATGAAAATCCTAGCTACTAACGAAAGAGAGTTAAAAATCTTTCAGCAAAGAGCACAGAGCACATGCTAAATGCACTATCCTAAATCAAACCAAGCAGTCAAAATGCAAATGCACATGCATGTATTTGATTTCAGCCTTCTTAATGTATGAATGATGATAAGAAAGATATGTGCAAATATGAATTATTTTCAAAGTGACAATACTCAACAAATTTCTTTTCAAAATGAAGTGAAGGTAAGAGAGACGCTTTGTGATTTCCAAATGAAAATTGCTTTTCGACACTTTAAAAACTACTAATTCAAATCATATGCGATAGTAACTATATAATCGACTATCAAGAACAATGGGATTGTCTTCTAAAACTAAAAACGACAACTACGACACTTTCAGATCAAGAAACGACAGTTCGACTATGCTACGTTTTTGCAAAAGAGAATTGAAAATGGCACACAATACATAAAAACACTTACAGTTCTTTGCACTATGGAGGCGAAATAATGTAAGAGAAGGGGGTTTTCATAGAGATACACTGACCATAAACAACAAAACTCCTGAATAGGACTGAAGATAGTGAGGAAAAAACCAAAGTCTGAAGGTAAAGTTAACCTTCCCTGACCATCGCACCTATCACACTGTGAATTCAGTATGCAGTGCACCTACTGCACTCAGGAAGTGCGATGCATACAGACTTCCTTGAAGGTAGGGTGCGATGCTATTAGTGTGAGACTTTAAATGTGTTTTTACTCACAATTTGCAATTCAATTCAGGGATTTAGGCCGACTAAGTGATTTTTAGTATTTGTAAATCACAGGAATAGATCTAAGTAGGTTACTAGAGCCACCACTTAGGGCAATTAAATTGTTTGCAGATCGATTGTTTAATTCATAAACAAAACCCACAGATAGACTCAAGTAGCATTGATCTACTTTGCATTTGTATAAAAAATGCAGTTCGAAGGATAGATGGCTTGGCTTTAGGCTCCATCTGTAAGTTTATAAAAGAAACAAAGATAGGCTAACAAACAATCTAGTCGCTCCCCAATGGAGTCGCCATTTTGTTATCGAAAATAGTGTCCACTCGGATGGTGATATTCCCACTAAGACTGGTAGCTATCTTAGAAACAAATAAGGTATACTTTCACTTTCATTTATGAAAATAGATAACAGTGGAACCAAGGAGGCCAACCTTAGTCTTGCACTTGATTTCCTTGTTTGGTTCCTCTCTTTCCTGATAGAGCTTCGCCACTTCTTCTTCGTCTTCCCAACTTCAAAGAGCACCTGTGGAATCACAACAACATACTACTATCAAAGAACAAGGATCTATATTCATAAATAACACAGGACCATATGTGTATTAACCATACAAATGCATATATAAGTAAACGTACAAGAATATGGAGGAAAACTTGAATAGCTTTATTAAGTTGAAAAGTAGCAAGAGGATTACAACCACCTCAAGTAAAGTTTACTTCACCCAACACTATGAATATACACCAGAAAACCAGCAACACTTCTCTACAAGATACAAGATTCCAGCCTCTGGATCTCTGTGATGAGGGATCCATATATAGATGATTGTAGGGAGGTGAGTCATCTTTTAGGGTCTTGATTAGTGTCCTCTCTCTGATAGTTCCTACTTCCACTTGGAGAATGATGATCTCTTACTCATCCCTGGTCGAAAACAGAGAGGCAAGTATCAGAGGGGAAGCTTCTGGAAGATTCCATGATCTTGCACCTCGCATTTTGTCCCTGCCATTTTTCCATTCCTGGCCATCGCACCCTACAGAGGAGCCATTCAGTATGCATCACACCTTGTACACTAGGAAGGTGATATGCATCGCACCCTCTGCACTAGGTTTTCAGTATGGTCCATTTTGACCATTTATGAGCCGTTTTTAGTGGAAAACTTCTGGGAGATGATGTAATTAGCTGACCTTGTTCCTTTAGGTAGTGAAGCAACACTTTTAACGACTTAGGAGCCCTAAGTTTATGGACATTTATGATTGGGGTTGAAGTGCCCAAAAATGTATATAACAAAGGAGAAGGGACACCAGAAGGCGAAGGCACCGAGACAACTAGGCTGTCAGCCGGGTGGGAATTTAATTTCAAAGAGGAGAACTCCATCTGAAGATGCATGGAGGGACTAGGCTCATAACCAGCAGAGATAGAAGCTAAACTAGAAGAACAAAGGGAAAAAGGGGGAGATAGTGGCGTACCCACCTGTGAAGCCCCTGTTGTCTCAGCTGCTGAAGTAGCTTGAGAGGCGGTCAACATAGGTGCGTTCTCAGGGAGCAGATCAGGAACAGGCTATTGCATAGGGGCGCTTAATGTCACGATCTCCAAGCTGGCCTCTTAGTCTTCCTCCATGGGTTCCTATGGGGCATCCAAGCCTGGGTCAAGAGCAGGAAAAACCACCGGCTTTCTGGTTACCTTAAAAGGATTTCTTCTACGGTGATGTCCCAAAGGGCACTCTTTGGCCATATGCCCATATTTATGGCATCTGTGGCATCAGAAAGGCAAATTCTCATAATCCAGCTTTTGAAGGAACTCCATCTCTTTGTATTTTAACGTCATGGCATCTGCAAGCCCTTCTCGGAGATTTATACTCACAAGAATCCGTGCCACACTAAGATCATTAGTTTGCTCAAAAGACCTGTCAACCTCCATAAACTTACCTAGAGTGTTCCCAATGGAAGTGAAAACCAAATCAAACCAAAACTGAAGAGGAAGCCCTGGCAATTTAACCTAGACTACAGATTCGTTCATTTTTTCTGTTTGGGCATCAGACAAAGGATTCCATCTGCGAAGGAGGTCTACACATTTGCCAAAACACCAATTCCTATCAAGAACCCAATTAACATGATCTTTATGGGCAAAACGTAGAGTAAACCAACCTCTTTCCAGGGCTTCAATCTCCACTGGTTTTCCTAGCGCATTTGTCCATTCCAATTGAACCAAATCCTAAATATAATCAGTCGTGTATTTCCTCCCACGCACTCTGCCTACTAGTCTAGACTCAGAGGCTACCATAGCTTCTTCTACCCGGATGTCCACTCCCAGGGTGCACCAAGGCCGAAGTTCCTTTTTTCTGATAGAACTCTGCTTATTGTGCTTCCCCCCCACCATCATCGTCTGCACATCACCCACCCGTTGTTTTGTTGATGGCCGCACTTCAAAACCCTCTACACTAGGAAGCCCCTAGGTCCTGTCCTCCTTATCACTATTTGCACTATTGTCACAATTCTTCGAACCCTCAATAAAGGGCTCCTTTTCTTTTTGTCGCTTCTCTGCAGCTGTGGCGACCCCAGATTTGGGAGCACCCTAAAAGCTCGTCTCTATTCCAACTCCCAATATCTCCTGATGGATTCCAATTCCAGGTCCATGGCCTATATCTTCGACCTGATTATCCTTCTGAGACCAAGCCTGACTCACATGAGCAGAGAGATCCGCCAAGCACCTAGAGATTGAATCCGACTGTTTGCTTTGATCTGGGGCCCTAAAATCACCTCCTGACACCCAGGGAAACCCTTGCCCTGTGACGAGCCTTTTTCTGGCCTTATCATTTGTAGCTAAAGGCCTTTCGATACATGCATCCCACAACTTGCCACCACATCCTCTAGTCCTCCTGTGAGAGGGGGAAAATCTGAGAGATTGGACCCCAAGGATAGGGAAGGAGGCCTGTGAACAACAATGCGATCCTTGCCAAAAATTTCACCTCTAGAAGAGGCACCCCTTATGGATAAAACAACAAAATCACCCTTTTGATCGTCAGCCAGGTCAGGGAGAGTGGCTTGTTCTTTGTTTGGAAAACCAGCTTTCACAGTCGCTTTGGGGAAAAAGCGTTCAAGGTTCTGGGCTGAAACTTCATGCCCCCATACAGTGAGAAGGTCCTTCGACGCTGGATCTAAATCCACAAAATCATGATCGAGCCCCATCCCTGCTATTTAAACCAAACCCTAGCCCCACACCGCTAAAACTGGAAACCCGTGGCAGATCAAAAGTAAACCCCATCGCGCTGTGTAAAAAACAAAGAAAAAACTTATATATATATATTATATATATATATATATTATATTTCTAAAAATAATTTCATAAATTTTTAAAAACATCTAAACTAAATTAAACAAAATATTTATAAAATTATTTATATATAATTATTTATTTATCCATTTTTTAAGATCACGGGTAAGCCAAACACAAAATTGGTGTATGAGAACCCTTGTTTATGGTACACGAGACCCATCTCCCTACAACGATTTGATTGCTAAGTGTATGAAGGCATACAAACTCTACCCCCTTTTGGTTTTTGAGCTTGTGACCTTTTAGTAGGAAATATGTGCTCTAAACTATTAGGCCCACTCTAGTTGTATACTAGAATATAATATTTTTATATACTAGAATATATATGTTATAACTTTGTATCTATTAATTTTTGGATGGAAATGATTTTCTCAAGATTTGTATATTGAGAAATTTGGTCTCTTTCCATGTTTGGTAAATCTATACTTAACATGGATCTATGTTGTTTTGATAAATAACAAATTAAACACTTGTTATTTAATTAACTAAATGTGTGGTCCAACATTAAGTTTTCAAATAATTTGAACTAGACCTACAAAATATTTATGTGAAATTTAATCTCATTTAGATCACTAATAGGGACCGGATAGCCCATGGGATTATTTTAACCCCTATTTGATACTTGTTCAAATCTACAAAAAAGGGTTTGAGAGTAAAAATCATCTATGAGATTAGCTATGCCACGAAGTTTCTAGAGCATTCTCTTGAAAGTATATTTAATATTATTGATGTTTTAATTTTTAGAATGTTGAATTTCAATTGTGATATTTATAGGTTTACTTTATTTATGATTTAAAAAAATGTTTCAAATAATTGAAAACTAGCAATTGCACCAGATGTTGCAAAGGAAGCGTCATAAGGCAATAGTGTAGGAGAGAGTAGCATTAAACTATTACTCTTCCATGATGACAGTGAAAGTGTCATGAGATGTTTCCAAAGGGTCTAAGTGGAATTTTGGATCTTAGTTAAATTGGGGGGACTTAGGAATTGCATCACTAACATGACAGGAGTATCCACAATATTAGGTTCTATCTTTTTGTTTATTTACTGTAGTTGCCAAAGAACGCACTATAGAGATAACACGGATCTCTATCCTTATCAATTATTGACCAGAGGACTTTGATTTGGTCTTTTGGTTAAACATCCATATGTATTTTCATTGACAACACTTATGTTTGAACTATTAGCTTATTTGAATTGTTGGAATTTATCCACACTCTATTTGTGTATGCAAAATTTATTTGGGATTCAAGATTTTTTGCAATTAACATAACTCTCTTGGGTTTCATTTAAATCCCATTTACATTTTCCCCCAATTAAAACTTTAGAAAATGTTTGTTTCATTCTCTTTTTTATGTCTGTGGACCACATCATAGTGATCTGCATCGAATGCTTTTGGATAAATTATAAGAAGATCAAGTTGAAGCCAAAATATGAACCTTTTGAACTGAAGGATGTTGAAAATCTCAAATTACCATACTCTACCACAATTATGGTAAATTTGAATAACGAATATCAACATATTTCGTCTTTGAATTGTAGAGAGGACTATGAGCCATAGTAGGATACCAAATTCATTTTAATTGATGCCATCAACAACCCAAAAATCATTATTAGGATTTGATCTTCCAAAAATCATCTATAACCAAAACAATAAATTTGTCAACTACATTTGGCAATTGTTATACAATTGGTCTCTACCAAGCACACGCAAAAATTTCCTTCCATTCACATGATAATGGATCAATTGAGGTAGAAAATTTCACTATGATTCAATCATTATGTGTATTCAATTAAAAACATTAAAATGTAATTAAGTCCCTTTCCTGCATTTAAAAGATTCATAATAAATTTCAAGAAGCTTAATATAATAAAATTCATGAAATTTAACCGCAAAAATTTGAGCTACTCATCTCCTCAACTAAGAGTTACATAAAAAAATCAATACAATTATGACCCATGATGATGTAATAATTCTCCCTGTGATGTCCTTGAATGATGAATCACTTTTATAACCTACTTATATTATTCATATGATTATTATTATAACACTAATTATTACAATATCATATATTTTTGAAAAGAAAGTTTTTCACGTTAAAGACAAAGCATAAGCATACGTTAGGTAACTGAGCCATAGGAAAGTTGGTCAGTGAATATATTGTTCTTAAGTGACAATAGTGATTGTAATATTAGTTCCCTACGGGGTTGTCCGTTTCGAATTAGAGATTTTAACATCCAATACAATTTGAAGTGTAATTGGCTTGAACCAAGATGAAGAATGCATACCACATGAAACAATAATCTATGTGTAATAGTTTGAAATGTCTATTATGCCTCTCATTGGTCTTGTAGCTAATTTCAATTTCAACACTTGGAGCAAATATTTCAATCATACTTATGGCTATGATCTAAGTATAGTGGGGTCGGGAGCATCTTGATGGATCCTTGGGATGTGTACACGAAGCCTAAAGATGATAGTGGACTTATATTGATTGATGTTTCTACATACTTTGCCTACCACATTTGGCTTTTGTGATATTATTTCTATGTGATTAGGCGATCAATATTTAGATCAAAAATCAAAGTTCTGAGAATGGCTCAAAACGTAAATGACGATGTCCATATTAGAAAAACAATCCTAACGCAACTCATTTCACTGAACACCGAGTTTGTATGAGGAATTTATTGAGATATGTTCTCTTTGCTAAACAGGTGAAATTTGCAAAAAAAATGGCCAGTCACTACAAAGTCAGCAGTCCATACTGCTGAAGTGGCAAGTGACTAAGCAGGCTCAATTTGGTTAACATTTAATCACAGTTTGACAAGTGGCATATTTTCATTAGGTTTTAAGTGGTGATGTGGCACGATTATATTGGTTGAAATTTGGGCCAGTTAGAAAATGCTATGTGGCAAGCTTGGAGGCTCCCACATGGCACCTCCAAACAGCCTAGGTAGACTCAATGGTGGAGCAAAATTTTACTGGAGGAGTCGGGGTTCGACCTCCCTTCGCAATGCAAGGCTTCTACCATATCTGCCATCATATTTCTTAACCTCTATGGAGCACAATGCATATATAAAATTTAATAGATTCAAGTTTGGCAGTTAGGGGAGGGCCAGCGCGCGGGCTAGCCCTCCCCGTGTGAACAGAAATACATAATCGCAAACAGTTAAGAGTTACGGTCTATCTAGTAGCGGCTCCACAAACCCATAACTCTGACTGTTAGGAAAATTCCATGTGAATAGGCTACGGTTACAGTGGAGGTCAGATAACTCGATGGATAATATGATGGTAACCACGATATGTGATCCCACCTAAACCACCAGTAGTTTCTGGTTATAGTTAGCTTAATCTGCGTGACTAGCGATAATTCTCCCATTAAACATGACTTAATACTTAATTAAACTCTGAGTTAAACTAGTATACTTTTAGTGGGCTATCACAATTTCGGTGCTATTCCCAAATTTAGTGGCCCTAACTAGAGTTTTCCAGATTTGGAGGAGCTTTTGAAGGGAAAAACTGTGAGAGGCATAACGGGAGCAATTTCAACCAAACTGAGCTCAGGAAAAGTTGTTCCTAGCTAATTTCAAAATTCTAAACACATTGGTGCAAGTGTCAGGAGCAGTAGAGCTTTGTAAACAACATTTTTTGCATATTGAGCTAATACAGAGGCCCAAACCATGGAAGCTGGACCAATGAGATGTAGCCCACAAGGGGTGAACTCCTTCAACAAAACACTGTGTTAAAGGGTCTCTTTGATGATTTGTTGTACTTTGAATGTTTGAAGTTCAATACTTGTTTTTAAAGCTGTTTTTTTCATGTTTGTCACATAAAACTTGATGAAATTTACCCGTTTCAATCACCAAACAACCTAAGGAAATCTATGCATAGGAAGCAATGAACAAGCAGATGTTTATAAATCTGTAATTGAAACTAAGATAGCAAAACTAATATTCAATAACATATCAAGTTGGTATCAGAGCAAAAGTTTATTTTCTTGATTTCTTCAGTTGTCTATTTTAATGGTTGCAAAATTGTGATGCTTACAAGGTTAAAGTTGCAGAAAGAAGAAGGGAAATTCTTGGTTGCAACTCCTAAGGTAATGTTGAGAAGAAGGAGAGCCACAAGGCCACAATATCCACCACACAAAGTTCCAATTTCAGCTGCACTTGTAATTCCTCAAGTTTTTCCTTCATCTAGTATTGAAGAGGTAGAAGTAGTACTAGTTTCTAAGCTTGAATTCACAGCCATTATGTTTGGATAAAGAGATCTTGAAGGTCCTTCTTCTTCTTCAAAAGAATTCAATAAATCTTTCGACACTTTAACTGAGATGGTTAAAGTCCTCTATGAAGAGAGGAACACTAGAATGGTTGGAGAGAGTTGTAAACCTCCAAATGGAGAAGGAAGCTTAGGAGAAAAGAAATATGATAAGAGGGATTCCAAGGGTAATGGAGGGAATCCACCTCCATCTCCACCATATTCATCATCTTCCTCATCATCTCCATCATCACCAGGGAAAATTTTAAGAACCATCCTAAATTTATATGTATAATAAATGGGCTAATCCCCATGATATATAGGAAAAATGGGAGGTGATTTTATCAGTAATATAATATGTATATATAATTTTTTTGGAGAATCTCTCACCATATTATATTATCTTGTACAGTGATGGGGAATATTCCACTTAATTATAAAATCTTGTAAGATCTTGGAAAATCTTTTACTGAATAATAAAACATTGTGAAGTCTTGGCGAATGTTTTATTGAAGTATAAAACCATATATGATAATAAGAAAACATATTCATTAAACTGCAATATACTAACATGCATGTTTGGAAAAAAGAAACATAATTTTCTCTTCCTACAAACAATGTTCCAAGTTTCAGTGGCCGTGTTTGTCAAGGTTCTGTTGTGCTATACAACAACCCCCCATTTCATAAAATTTTACTTTACAGAACTATAATATGAAATGGGTCCCTTTTTAGATTAAATTGGTATTAACTTATCATTCCTCTAAAGGTCTGGAAACAAACAAAACATTATAAAACCCTTTGAGTTAATAATAATCGTTCTTATAAATAAAAATGAATAATTCTTTATTATTGTGATAAATCGATTGCAAGATCGCATATCAAAATAACAAAGGATGCATAACAAAGACCCATTGGTACTCCCTGATGCGACAAAGCGCGAATAACCATCTGCTATCGAGAAAATAAACAATCATAACAAAAGGCCCCTCTCTTTGCTCCAATGCGATAGCACTATCGGTAATCAGGGAATGCGATATGAATACAACGAAGTGTCTTCTCCTTAAAACTCTCGATGCGAGTTAAGCGATATCGCTATCGATGATCGGGGATTCCAAAATAACTTAAATAAAACTACTCAAGGTTTCCTCTAATCGCTAATTGTGATAAAGCCAAGCGCGACTTTCAAAAAGGATTGATATGGCTTCGACATATTGTATTAATTATTATTAAAAGCCTGTCTCCTCCCGATAGTGATTCACTTGCGCCCAACCGCCAAAAAATAAAATCCACGCTTGAATAGATTATTCGGCAAATAAAGGATATGATGAGCATTTAAATGATTGACAGGTTTAAATGTCCAATTAATGGAGCAGTTATGCCTAAATCCCTTCAGAGATTGTATCCACGGGAGCCTTATCATAACCTTCCATTATTCATTGATTAGCATAATTCTTCCATACTTGGTTTTTGCCATCTACTCTCCACATTACGTTCATTGTATCACTTGTGCAAAGCTTCTCCGTAGTAGCAAATTCAGACCAAATGGGGAAGAAATCTAAGAAATTTGGAACAGCTTCAGCGTCTGTGGTAATAGGAAAACATGTTGCCGATCTGGGACCAAGCAAAAAAGGATTAATCTCAGATACTATATGTCTTGGTCTCGGTAATGCTACTTGGCAGAGCATTTACAACCTGGTTGAAGCTAATGAACCTCGACAAACATCAGTACAAGCTATAGCAGGCTCAAGCCGGAAATCTAATGGTACTTTAAAAGATTTGGCTGATTCCTACCTGCACAGGATAGTAGCTCGAGAGAAAATTCTTCCATATATAGATGTGGTGAGATGGGCCGTTGAAGAAATTCCAATTACGAACAGAACATTTTGCACTATTGATGGGAGAGTAGTCGGTTTGTTTCAGCCCAATGACTTGAGACAAATGTACCATTTGCCTGAACTAGAGAAGAAGTATAATAAAGCATTCCTGGAGAAGTTTAGAGACGACAATGAAACTGAGTCAGAGCCTATACGGGAATGGAGACAGAACCCGTCGAAACACAAGCATGAGTCTTCGGGTAAGTACTCCGTCGATTCCTTATGTTCTCCTTATTGTTATGTTGGAGCTATGATGTGTCGAATGTGGGGGTTGCATGACTCCTCCAAATTTTCCATAGAAATGGTACCATTGATGGAAGCAGCATGTAATAGTGAAATCATGGATTGGGGGAATATATTATCGGACAAGTTAGCAACAACTATTCTTGACTTCAGAAACAAATCCCGTGTTACTGATAGATTCATCCCTCCATTTTACTTTAGTGCCTACATATTAGACACCCTCTGTTTTAATTCCGTGTTTCCTATGCTAGGATGGAGATGGACTCCACAGGACCCCATGCCCATTCATATCTATCACCAGAAGTTGTGGAAAGCCCATTATAAACACCATCTATATCAAGTCTGCAATGGATTCATGCTACCTATTTACTATGCAATTTTTGATAAACCTGCTCCTAAAATTTCCTCTCTAGCAGAGATTGACTTGACAGCCTTAGGAACATAATTCGGAGAAGAAAAATTCACCTATGTAAAAGTTTTCGGCAGTCAGGCCAGGCCTCATATCCTCCCCTTGTATATACCAGACAAATTATTAGCTCGAGAGATAGCACATCAACTTACATCTGCATCAGCTACAAAGACTCTCAGAAATTCAAAGGAGCAAGTCTGGCCTCCTTTTCCTCTAAGGTGTGGCATCTATACTCTGCATGATTATAAACATGCGGAGAAAGAGGCAGAAAAGATTAATATACTAAATATCGCTACTCTACCTAATAGGCGCTTTGATCTAAAAGACGTTGTCTATAATGTTCTAGACCAGGCCAAACTCACTAAATTTGAACATAAGGGAGTTGAGTTTGATGACCTGTTCTCCTCAGCCGAGTCAATATTTCAGGTGCAAGTGATAGCTAAACTGAGATACCATGACGACCGATTAGTTGAATTTAACAAACTTAGAGAATAGAGGTTGCAAACTTTGCCTCTAGATTTGTTAGCCACTGCCCCAATGACACAATCAAGCGAGCCTGAACAACAGCTTACCAACGAACCTCCTGCTACATCAGAAATTTTCGAGCAAGTACAAAGAAGAGAGCAGGAGGAACTTTGAAGGTTAGAACAGGAAGAAGCAAAGAGGAAAGAACAAGAGGAAACACAAAGGAAAGACATAGAGGAAGCACAAAAGAAAGAACAGGAGAGAATACATGAGGAGGAGCAAAAAAGGCAGCAGGAGTAGAGCAGCAAGGAGGTGAATGTTTTCACTCAGATTGACCCAAGATTGCTCCAGGAATGGTAGCAATTTAATACAATTATAAGAAATCTTGAGAGCTCAAGGGATGTCGATACATCCAAAGCAGCCGATACACAGGATACAACATCAGAAGAGGTTCCAAGCGAAGGAACCAGTGGTCTACCACCGACTACAAAATTAGAAATAATTCCCAAAGATCCTTCGGATCAAATCATTTTGAAGGTGGAGGATATTTCTCCATTGGATGTCTTCTATAGCCCAAAACACAGGGCTGTAATAAAGCGATAGCGGAAGAGGAGAAGGATTGATCAACCTTCCCTATTCCCTGAACAAACAGTAACAACCCATGTAGTGTGGAAGGAAGAATTTGACCCCTCCGATGACCTAACAAAGTTATCCCAATATGTTGGTGCCTATTCAGCAGCCACCATGGATAAGGCATCGGAGGTGAGCAATTTGTTGAAAGAAAAGGATCAGGCGATCGCTTCATTACAAACACAACTATCGGAGGCACAGGCGAAAGCAGAACAAATACAACAGAAATTGTCCATGCAGCAACAATTAAATAACCACCTGAACAAACAGTTGCATGAGGAGAAACAAAGGGCAGATTCGGGAGCCATTCAGAGGCAAAAAGAGCTATCGGAGGCATTAGCAAAGTTGAAGGCAATGAATGAACATATCGTAAAATCAATAGATGAGAAAATTTCTCAATTATCAGCTCAAGTAGAAAAGCTCAAGAGCCTTCCCCAACCTACCGATTTCAGAGCAGAGGCAATACAGATTAATAAGGCACTAATAACACAAATAAGATTGTTGTGTCATAAAATTTCCCAAGTTGAACCTCTGCGTGACATAACAACATCTATAATAGATAAATGAGTTTATGCCAGGCAAGACTTAGAGCAAGCCGATGAGACTTTAATGTATTTTCTTACTTGGCAGGACTCTAGTGAGGGACAGGTAGCAAACTTGCCTAAAACCTTAAAATCCCATAAAGAAATTCTATTCATGGAGTGGCAGTCCCAATTAATGAAAGCAGAGAGAGCAGTTTCTAGATGCAAATTATCTACGAACAATTTGATTGACTTAATTAACAATACTCTCTATTTATCTAACATGATCTCTCAATATACACCAGGTAAATTATTATCAGCCAAGACATTGGAGCAATCATGTTACCAGGAGCTAGAAAAGAATGGGAGATTGATCATAGGAATTAAAAGTTTAACTTGGGAAACCTATTGGTTGTTCCTAGTAAAACCTTACAGCCAGAGAGCCGCCCTCAAAAGCTTAATGGATGCAATCAGGTGTATCATTCTCGTTATCCACAATGCCACCTATGCTGCTCAAATCAATTCTCGTCTTAGCTTCCCTCAAGAAGTGGAACCGATGCTGGCGATATGCCAACTCAGGACAAAAAGAAAATAGCCAGAGTGATGAATCATGTTGCCGATTATTAGAGTGTTGTGGGAGGAAGATATTCAAGATCAGAATACCAATTTAATAGCATTTTAATTTTGTAGTTTGTTAGTTTAATTTAGTATTTACAGACCCTTTCATGTATTTAGAAAGGGTCATAAGTTTTTGTATATGACTTTAGCCTGAAGTTACACTATTGTACTTCAGGCATATTCTTTTATGAAAACTGGACCAATTATTCCAAATTTTGATAACAAAGATTTTATGTGGATGTGCACTACTGCCTTTATTTAAAAGTATTTCTGAGTCGGAAGAAGGAATTCAAATTGTGATTGACGTTGAGAATGATTTGCGGCTCATATGGTACTATTATCTATGTCTGAATTTATTGTTTTTATGTGAATTGGTGTTTGATCATTCTTGTTATTATTGAATATATGCATGTGTTTTAACAACAATCTTTATAATTTCCACTGCTGGATATTTACAGTTGCTATTCTTCTAATCATACATGTATCAGTAATATAAAAAGAGAAGTGTAACAATGTTTTATCAATTACTTCATTCAACTATTTGAATGAAGCAATTATTATTTAAATGAATGTCTTTGTTTATTGAATAGTGTCATCTATATGCCTATTACCGAACACAGATTACCAAACGTTGCACTTAAGAATAGAAGCTTCCCGGGATAAATTAGTTATCTACGTTTTCGCTTATAGATTAAGTCCTCCATTCATTATCACCTATTAGAAAACCAATCATTTATCTACCCCTTTTATTCATTACTGGGAAACTGGTCCCATGATATCTAGTCAGAGCCACCATCCCAAATGGAAAAGGAGTTGCATTAAGGTCCAGACCGGGTGGTTATCCCTCGATGTTGGTGCAACGATTTTCGGGGCATCAACATTTTTGGCACTAGAAGGAGGGCCGTTAGCTATGAGTGGTGAGTAAATCAAAACCTGCAAACCATTCTCAGAGTAAATCACCCTCCACCTCACCTCGGACCTCCCGTTTACATTCTGAAACACCAGTGTCCAAATGAGAAGAAGAGGGATCAACTACCACTGCTCAACCCCACCATACTTCAGAACGTTTAAGTCCGAAGTCCCCTAAAGTTTAGTCTATCATCCAGAAACTTCAAGGCTTCTCCATATCACGTCAGAGATCTGAAGTATCTCAAGGTAGTGAGACTTCGCAATTTTGCCTACCTCATCCTTTCACCAGACTTCAAAGTGAAAAACTCGACATTGAACCAGCTGAGTTGCCTTTATCCCAAAGGAAAAGGGCTAAAAAGAACACTGAAGGTTATGGTAGTGAGACATTTTCTCCATCATCTTCCATGTCATCATCTCCAGTGTGAAGTCAAGCATCCAATTCCCCATTACATATTATTGTGCACCAGGGGTCACCACCTTCAACATCACAACCTATTTAGTCTTCATTACCATCTCCTCTCCAAACACCTGGAACACCACAAGCAATCGTTGGTACTCCCAAGATGGCTCAAAATCCATGCAACAGTCCTGGTGCAGTCACTATGCCTACACCATTACATCCATTACCTGATTATCCTGAGAAGTGGTTACCAAAGTTTAATCCAAACGCTGGAACATTAGCTAAGGAACACATAAATAATTCCATGTTGTTAGTTAATCTAAAAGGAGTAACATAAGAAGATGTTGTAGTTAGGCTTTTCCCCTACAGATTATAAGGATTAGCTGGGTCTTGGTATTTTTCCTTGCCCTCTGGATCCGTTACCAGTTGGAATATCTTTCAGGAGCAGTTTCTTACCAAATATGGTGATGATAGATCTTTGGTCACACTCATTAATGACCTTTTAAATCTAAGGATTGATTATAGAGAACCAATTAAGGAGCTTAACTCCCGATTCAATAAGCTCTTGAATAAAATACCCACCGATTCCAAGCCAAGTGAACAAATTAGAAGCGAGTGGTACATCACAACCTTACCTTCAAATATAGCCATTTTTGTAGATAGGGCTGGGAAACCAACTTTGGCCGAAAACATGAAAGAAGCCCTCGCCGTGGAAAAACGTATAATCGCTTTGGAAAAGAACGCTGCTCTCAAAGATAGGAAATCCAAAAGAGTGTCTTTCAAGGATGATTCAAAGAAGAAAATCACCAAATATCCACACGATATGGAGGGTCTTCAAAAGGTCCTCAAAACAATGTCAAATGAAATGGTTGAAATTAAAAAGCAAGTAGCAGAAACTTCAACAAAGAAACCATATAGGAATTTTAAGAAACCTGAGTCAAAACCACCAAATGTTATATCCAATGCAGATTCAGACCTTGAGGAAGAAGAAGAAGATGAAGCAATTGCACCATATGATTAATTCGAGGAAGAGGAAGTCGTTGAATGCCATGGAATGTGGGACTTCATATTGCCTAACTCTGACACCGAAACTGAACAAAAAGCTTTTCCTATGACTACTAGGAGCAAAAGTGCCCCTGAACTTATCCAAGCAAGTTCAAAGAAAGGGAGTGCTGGTACAAATACTACAAAGGAAAAGGTACCCACAAGGAAGCCGGCTGCAACAGTGCCTCAAAACCAACCATAGCCCTCAAATATACCTTCGACATCAAAGACGTTGGTAGTATCAGATTCAATGGATTACAATATTGTTGATGACATGAAGAAGACTAAGGAAAACATCACCATGTTTGAACTTAGCAAATTAAAACATCAACAGAAATTTCTTCTTAAGGAACTAAATGCAGTTCCTTCTTCACCTCTTCCTAGTGCTAAGGCTACAAATGATTCAGGACAACCACCTTCTATTAGAGTTGAAGCTACTGATACAATTCTAATTGGAGACAGATCAAATTCCCATACCCCCCCTTTCCTCTTAACCTACGAAATCTACAATCGAAATCTACACAACTATTTGATTGACTCAGGGGCATCATCTAATATAATGCCAGCTTCAGTTTGTTCTAAGCTAAACATAGAACCCCAAAAGTCTTCAGTTCACATTGTGCAGTTAGATCGAACCAAAGTCCAGGTCTTAGGGGAAATAAACTCTGTTACTATCAGGTTATCGGCTGATCCACGAGTAGTTCAAAGAATTGATATCTTAATTGTTGATATACCTGAATTTTATGGTTTAATCTTGAGCAGGGATTGGTTTGAGAAGCTCCATGGGTATATTCTAACGATTGGTCTCATATGTGGCTACCCTACAAGGGAAAGCCAAATCAAATAAAAATCAATTAGGAGAAACACATGACCCATACTATTATAGAATTCGAATAGGAGAATCAACCAATTGCATTTAACAATAATATTTTGGGAAATTATTCTTTTGAGTCATTCTTTGGCAATTATATTGCCCAACCATCTCCTTTCTCAGTAAACAATTTCACATCCCAAATCTAAAATTTCTCACAAACTGACAGGTCAAGATGTGTTAATGTTACTGAGAATACTGTAAATAAAACTGTTAATAATTCTTTATTTTGGTCTTTATATTTTGACGGTTCCAAATCCAGTGAAGGATCAGGAGCAGGGTGTATTTTAGTGAGCCCTGAGGGAGAAAAAACAATGTTTTCTTGTAGGTTAGAATTTGAATGCACAAATAATACAGCTGAGTATGAGGCCTTGGTACAAGGACTATATAAAGCTATTAGCCTGAAAGTTCAATATCTGAAAGTGTTTGGCGATTCAGAGATTGTCATAAAACAAGTTCGAAATACAATCCATTGTCTCTCTAATCACCTCAAGCACTACCAGTCCTTAGTCCAGGAACTTATATCTCCTTTTTTAGCATTCAATATTTCACGTATTCCCAGATCTCAGAATGCAGTAGCTGACTTGTTGGCCAATGTTACTTCTAAAATCCTACCTTTATAAGACTATAGCCCAAATAGATTTTCAGTAGAGTTGAATTTTAGGCCATCAATTCCTGACAATGTCACCAATTGGCGAGTGTTCAATCACGAAGAAGACATCTTACATTTCTTAACTTCCGACAAGTCCTACAATGATCAGATCATTGATGAAAGTGATCATGATCTTCAAATGAAAGAAAAACATGAGGAAAACTCAATGAAGATCTCTACGACATTAAAGACAGATTTAAACAGGTAACCAATTCAAAACTCCAAAGTTCTACCTTAAGATTTGAATTGATAAACCTCGGTACTGAGCAGAACCCTCAAAATATCAATTTAGGACTAGGGATTTCTGTGGAAGAAAGAATAGCATTTATTAGATTATTAAGGAAAAATAAACATGTCTTCACTTGGAAGTATGATGAGTTGAAAACATATGATACATCAATCATCAAGCATACCATTCCAATGCTTTCTGAACAAAAACTAGTTCAACAAAAACTGAGGAAAATACATCCCAACTTAGAGAGTCAGATAAAATCAGAACTAAATAAACTCTTGAAAGCTAAGATTATTTTTCCTGTTCGGCACTCAAACTGGGTCTCCAATATGGTGCCTGTTAGGAAGAAAAATGGAGACATTAGGATTTGTATATATTTCAGAAATCTGAACAAGGCGAGCCAAAAAGATAATTTCCCATTACCTACCATGGAGCAGATACTCCATTCAGTAGCAGGTTCTGAGCTAATGTCCTTTTTAGATGGTTTTTCAGGATACAACCAAATTTTGGTCCACCCTGATGATAGACTCAAGACTACTTTCAGAACAAAATGGGGTACTTACGCTTATCAAAAAATGCCTTTTGGACTTATTAACGCAGGAGCTACATTCCAAAGAGAAATGGATATAGCCTTCAAAGGATTGATCAACAAAACAATAGTCGTCTATTTAGATGACATTACTATATTTTCTAAAAAGAGATCCAACCATTTACGTGATTTGAATCAAATCTTTCAACTCTGTAGAAGGTATGGTATTTCACTCAACCCCAAAAAATCCTTCTTTGCTTTAAATCAAGGAAAGCTCTTGGGCTTTATCGTTTCCAAAGATGGTATTTATATTGATCCCGATAGGATTAAAGAAATTTCTGAAATCCCATTTCCTCATAACAAAAAATCCATGCAGTCATTTTTAGGTCAGATAAACTTTGTCAAAAGATTTGTTCCCGATTTTTCTCACATCATTTTAGCATTACAAACCATGATTAAGAAAAATGCAGTTTTTAGATGGGGATCTACGGAAAAGGAAGCATTTTACTTAATCAAACAATCAATAATCAATGCCCCTGCTTTAAACACTCCTAATTTTTCTAATCATTTCATATTGTACACTATCGCGTCTGATTCATCTTATGCAATGATGCTCACTCAGATTAATGATCACAACTTGGAAGCACCGATTTCATTTTTTAGTTCAAATTTTCAGGGTGCAGAACTAAATTACTCCGAAGTTGAAAAACAAGCCTTTGCTATGTATAAAGCTATCAAACACTATAGACCCTTCCTTTTAAAATCCCATACAAAAGTTATAGTTCCTTTTTCTGCGGTAAGGCAATTACTAATCCAAAGGGAATTAGGTGAGAAAAGAGCAAATTGGGTCACAGCACTTCAAGAGTAGGACTTGGAAATCAAGCCATCAAATATCGTTAGAGGCCAAGGTTTTTGTAGGTTATTAGCAGGAGCATCCAACATTTCGGAATCGGGTGATACAAAACATATTGAAGAAATCAACCAGATAAGTATTACCAATTTTGAATCTCAATATGCAGATTTAATCTTTTATTTGAAAAATGGATATGCACCTCCTAATATTTCTTATAAACACAAACGGGCCATTATATTAAAGGAAAAAAACTTCATAATCATTGCTGATGTACTTTTTAGGCAAAATTATGATTCAGTTTTATTAAGATGTCTGGAAAAATGTGAAGCACAAAAGGTTTTGCAGGAGCTACACAATGGACCCCCGGAGGACATTTTGGAGCTGACACAACAACTCACAAAATCATTCATGCTGGATATTATTGGCCCACCTTACTCAGAGATAGTCATGAATATGTAAGGAAATGCCAAAGTTGTCAAATCTCTAGTGGAAGACAAAAAAAACAGGCTTTCCCTTTGCAACCAGTCAACATTGATCAACCTTTTGAACATTGGGGATTAGATATCATTGGGGAAATAACCCCATAGTCCTCCAAACAACATAAGTATATCCTTACTACTACTGATTACTTTACCAAGTGGGTTGAAGCAATTCTGTTAAAGACAACAAGCTCTGAAGGAATTATAGAATTTATAGATCAACTCATCATTACCAGGTTTGGTGTCCCAAATGCTCTTGTTTTTTATAATGCATCTTATTTCTCTGGAAATTCCATGTTTGAGTTCGCTATTAAAAGAGGATTTAAATTGAAATATTCTGCAAATTACTATCCCCAGGGTAATGGTCTAGCAGAGTCTACCAATAAAAACCTACTCAAAATCATTAAGCGAACTATTGAACAAAATCATAAAAACTGGCACAAATCTTTAATATTTGCACTATGGGCTGATAGAATAATGCAGAAGGCCTCCATAGGTACTTCTCCATTCAATCTTGTATATGAGAAAGAAGCAGTACTATCGACCAATTTAATGCTTCCTTCTCTAGCCCTAGTTCAGTTTATTGAAGAAAGCCCTTCTTCTTCTATCCAACTCATATATGATCAAATTTTAAAATTAGAAGAGGAAAGAGAAAAAGCCAAAATTACTCATGCTAAACATCAACAGATAATCATGTCATCATTTGATTCAATTTCGTTTGGTTCTAAACAGTTGCAGGGTGGTGATCTAGTTCTGAAATGGGATAAAGCCCATGAGGATAAAGGTAAACACACCAAGTTCCAAAAGATGTGGCTTGGACCATTTCAGATCAGTGAAACGATAGGACATTTGACATTCATATTACAAGATTTATGAGGAAAGAGGGACTCTCTTCCTGTTAGTGATCTCATCTTAAAGAAATTCTTCAATTGAGGAGGTAACCCCTTATCTTTTAATTTCAGTAGGATTTTTAAGTTTTTAGGGCCATTAGGAAATAAAGTTGTAAAATAGCTTCTATTGGCCTTTGCTATATTGAAAAGTTGCTCGAAAGAAGTACTTTTAATATTTACATTTGAAAATAGAAGCCTTAAACAAAAGGGACAATTTCTAGGAAATTAGGTATATTCACATTCTGAAAACCTCGTTTTGTTTTTGTGAAATCTTCTCAAGATTGAGAACTATTGTAAATCATTTTAATGTTTTCAAACTAGCCACAAAAGGGTTATCAATATCAAAATAGAAACTGATTCAATCTTAGCATCTTTAACTCTTACCTTGTCATCCATCCTCTCTTAAGGAGAAAATTGTCCATCCCATTCATCCAAGTTTATGATTACTCAGAGTGTAATTCTAAAATATCTGATATAAAGATAAGGGGTCTTATCACAAGCCTACTTACCATGATCATTTGGAAATATTCTAACCGACATGACCAACACTGCATACCAAAACAGGGTAATGGCTTATAAGCATAAGACAAGGGGTCTCATCACGAGCCAGCTTGTTCGATTAGATTACAACCAGTGAATGGCATTGTCAACCAGCTGGCTACCAAACTAGGACAATGGATTTTTATCTTACAAAATAATGGAAAAGAAAAGAAATACAAAATATGAAGGCATATTTTGAATTCATTCTTTTAATAATACTCTAAGATGGGAGGGATCATGGACAATAAAATGGTTAAAAGGTATCCCTGTCGAAACTATGAACATTTGCTGGCAGCGGAGGCTCTACCTATGACAAAGGAGTAAATAAAAAAGGCTAAGTTGGAAAGGTGTTTTGTTTTATCATTATCAACTAATAGAGGCCAATTTAAAACTTAGAATGTATTTAATTTTAACAAGAGAAGAAATTAGCAAAAAACAAGTTTTATTATATTCAGAATGTATGTATACTTAGTTATATTAGAATTTTCATTTTTGATAAGATGTATATATAAAGAAAGTTCAAATATTCCATTATTTCTTAGAGATAACTGTTTCTCCCAGCGAATCGCCAATTGTTGTGCTATACAACGATCCCCCATTTCATAAAATTTTACTTTAGAAAACTATAATATGAAATGGGTCCCTTTTTAGATTAAATTGGTATTAACTTATCATTCCTCTAAAGGTCTAGAAACAAATGAAACATTATAAAACCCTTTGACTTAATAATAATCAGTATTATAAATAAAAATCAATAATTCTTTATTATTGTGATAAAGCGATCGCAAGATCGCATATCACAATAACAAAGGATGCATAACAAAGACCCATTGGTTCTCCCCAATGCAAAAAAGCACGAACAACCATTGGCTATCAGGCAAATAAAAAATCATAACAAAAGGCCCCTCTCTTTGCTCCAATGCAATATCACTATCGGTAATCGGGGAATGTGATATGAATACAACGAAATGTCTTCTCTTAAAACTCTCGATGCGAGTTAAGCGATATCGCTATCGGCGATCGGAGACTCCACAATAACTTAAATAAAACTGCTCAAGGTTTCCTCTGATCGCCGATTGCGATAAAGCCAAGCGCGACATTAAAAAAGGATTGATATGGCTTCGACATATTGTATTAATTATTATCAAAAGCCTGTCTCTTCTCGATAGTGATTCATTGCGCCCAACCGCCAAAAAATAAAATCCACGCTTGAATAGATTATTCGGCAAATAAAGGATATGATGAGCATTTAAATGATTGAGAGGTTTAAATGGCCAATTAATGGAGCAGTTATGCCTAAATCCCTTCTGAGATTGTATCCGCGGGAGCCTTGTCATAATATTCCATTATTCATTGATTAGTATAATTCTTCCATACTTGGTTTTCGCCATATACTCTCCACATTACATTCATTGTATCTCTTGTGCAGAGCTTCTCCACAGTAGCAAATTCAGACCAAATGGGGAAGAAATCTAAGAAATTTGGAACAGTTTCAGCTTCTATGGTAACAGGACAACATGATGTCGATCCGGGACCAAGCAAAAAAGGATTAATCTAGGATACCACATGTCTTGGTCTCGGTAATACTACTTGGCAGAGCATTTACAACTTGGTTGAAGCTGAGGAACCTTGGCAAACATCGCTAGAAGATACAGCAGGCTCAAGCTAGAAACCTGATGCTACGTTAAAAGATTTGGCTGATTCCTACCTGCACAGGATAGCGGCTCGAGAGAAAATTCTTCCATATACAGATGTGGTGATATGGGCCGTTGAATAAATTCCAATTACAAATAGAACATTCTGCACTATTGATGGGAGAGTATTCGGTTCGTTTTAGCCCAATGACTTGAGACAAATGTACCATTTTCCCGAACCAGAGAAGAAGTATAATAAAGCATTCCTGGAGAAGTTTAGAGATGAAAATAAAACTGAGTCAGAGCCTATACGGGAATGGAGATAGAACCCGACGAAACACAAGAATGAGTCTTCGGGTAAGTACTCCATCGATTCATTATGTTCTCCTTATTATTATGCTGGAGCTATGATGTGTTGAATGTGGGGGTTGCATGAATCCTCCAAATTTTCCATAGAAATGGTACCATTGATGGAAGCAACATGTAATAATGAAATCATGGATTGGGGGAATATATTATTAGACAAGTTAGCAACAACTATTCTTGACTTCAGAAACAAATCCCGTGTTACTGATAGATTCATCCCTCCATTTTACTTTAGTGCCTACATTTTAGACACCCTATGTTTTAATTCCGAGTTTCCTGTGCTAGGATGGAGATGGACTCCACAGGACCCCATGCCCATTCATATCTATCACCAGAAGTTCTAGAAAGCCCATTATAAACACCACCTATATCAAGTCTGCAATGGATTCATGCTACCTATTTACTATGAAATTTTTTGATAAACGTGCTCCTAAAATTTCCTCTCTAGCAGAGATTTACTTGACAACCTTAGGAACATGGTTCGAAGATGAAAAATTCACCTATGTAAGAGTTTTCGGTAGTCAAGCTAGGCCTCACATCCTCCCCTTGTATATACCAGACAAATTATTAGCTCGAGAGATAGCATATTAGCTTACATACACATCGGCTACAAAGACTCTCAGAAATTCAAAGAAGCAAGTTTGGCCTCCTTTTCCTCTAAGGTGTGGCGTCTATACTCTGCATGATTATAAACATGCAGAGAAAGAGGCAGAAAAGATTAATAGACTAAATCTTGCTACTCTGCCTAATAGGCGCTTTGATCCGAAAAAAGTCATCTATAATGTTCTAGACCAGGCCAAATTCACTAAATTTGAACTTAAGGAAGATGAGTTTGATGACCTGTTCTCCTCAGCCGAGTCAATATTTCAGGTGCAAGCGATAGCTAAAATGAGATACCATGATGACGAGTTAGTTGACTTTAACAAACTTAGAGAACAGAGGCTGCAAACTCTGTCTCTAGATTTTTTAGCCACTGCCCCGATGACACAATCAAGCGAGCCTGAACAACAGCTTCCCAACGAACCTCCTGCTACATCAGCAATTTTCGAGCAAGTACAAAGATGAGAGCAGGAGGAACTTCAGAGGCTAGAATAGGAAGAATCAAAGAGGAAAGAACAAGAGGAAACACAGAGGAAAGATAGAGAGGAAGCACAAAAGAAAGAACAGGAGAGAATACGTGAGGAGGGGGAGAAAAGGAAGCAGGAGTAGAGTAGCAAGGAGGTGAATGTCGACATTCAGATTGACACACGATTTCTCCAGGAATGGCAGCAATTTAATACAATTATAAGCAATCTTGAGAGATCAAGGTATGTCGATACATCCAAAGCAGCCGATACATAGGATACAACATCAAAAGAGGTTCCAAGTGAAGGAACTAGCGGTCTACCCCCGACTATAGAATTAGAAATAATTACCAAAGATCCTTCAGATCAAATCATTTTCAGGTGGAGGATATTCCTCCATTGTATGTCTTCTATAGCCCAAAACACAGGGCTATAATAAAGCGACAGTGGAAGAGTAGAAGGATTGATCAACCTTCCCTATTCCCTGAACAAACAGTAACATCCCATGTAGTGTGGAAGGAAGAATTCAACCCCTTTGATGACCTCACAAAGTTATCCCAATATGCTGGTGCCTATTCGGCAGCCACCATGGATAAGGCATCGGAGGTGAGCAATTTGTTGAAATAAAAGGATCAGGCGATCAATCACTGCAAACACAGCTATTGGAGGCATATCAGAAAGCAGAACAAATACAACAACAACTGTCCACGTAGCAGCAGTTAAATAACCACCTGAACAAATAGTTACATGAAGAGAAACAAAGGGTAGATTCAGGAGCGATTCAGAGGCAAAAAGAGCTATCGGAGGCATTAGCAAAGTTGAAGGCAATGAATGAACAGATGGTAAAATCAAAAGATGAGCAAATTACTTAGTTATCTGCTCAAGTAGAAAAGTTAAAGAGCCTTCCCCAGCTTGCCGATTTCAGAGCAAAGGCAATACAGATTAATAAGGCACTAATAACACAAATAAGATTGTTGTGTCATAAAATTTCCCAAGTTGAACCTCTGTGCGACATAAAAACATTTATAATAGATAAATCAATTGATGCCACGCAGGACTTAGAGCAAGTTGGTGAGACTTTAAAGGATTTTCTTACTTGGTAGGACTCTAATGAGGGACAGGCAGCAAACTTGCCTAAAATCTTAGAATCCCATAAAGAAATTCTATTCATGGAGTGGCACTCCCAATTAATGAAAGCAAAGAGAGCGGTTTCTAGGTGCAAATTATCTAAGAACAATTTGATTGACTTAATTAACAATACTCTCTATTTATCTAACATGATCTCTCAATGTACACTAGGTAAATTATTATCAACCAAGACATTGGAGCAATCCTGTTACCAGGAGCTAGAAAAGAATGGGAGATTGATCACAAGAATTAAAAGTTTAACTTGGGACACCTATTGGTTGTTCCTAGTAAAACCTTACAGCCAGAGAGCCTCCCTCAAAAGCCTAATGGATGCAATCGGGTGTATCATTCCCGATATACACGATGCCACCTATGCTGCTCAAATCAATTCTCGTCTCAGCTGCCCTGAAGAAGTGGAACCGATGCTGCCGATATGCCAACTCATGACAAAAGGCAAACAACCAGAGTGATGAATCATGCTGCCGATTATCAGATCGCTATGGGAGGAAGGTATTCAAGATTAGAATACCAATTTAATATCATTTTAATTTTGTAGTTTGTTAGTTTAATTTAGTATTTATAGACCCTTTCATGTATTTAGAAAGGGTCGTATGTTTTTGTATATGACTTAAGCCTGAAATTGCACTATTGTACTTCAGGCATATTCTTTTATGAAAAATGGACCAATTATTCCCAATTTTGGTAATGAAGCTTTTATGTGGATGTGCATTACTGCCTTTATTTAAAATTATTTCTGAGTCGGAAGAAGGAATTCAAATTGTGATTGACGTTGAGAATGATTTGCAGCTCATATGGTACTATTATCTATGTCTGAAGTTATTCTTTTTATGTGAATTGTTGTTTGATCATTCCTGTTATTATTGAATATATGCATGTGTTTTAACAACAATCTTTATACTTTACACTATTGGATATTTACAATTTCTATTCTTCTAATCATACATGTATCAGTAATATAAAAAGACAAGTGTAACAATGTTTTATCAATTACTTCGTTCAACTATTTGAACGAAGCAATTATTATTTAAACGAATGTCTTTGTTTATTGAATAGTGTCATCTATATGCCTATTGACGAACACAGATTACCAAACATTGCACTTAAGAATAGAAGCTTCCCGGGATAAATTAGTTATTTATGTTTTCGATTATAGATTAAGTCCTCCATTCATTATCACCTATTATAAAACCAATCATTTATCTACCCTTTTTTATTCATTACTAGGAAACTGGTCCCATTATATCCAGTCGGAGCCACCATCCCAAACGGAAAAGGAGCTGCATTAAGGTCCGGACTGGGTGTTTATCCCCAGATGTTGGTGCAACAATTTTTGGGGCATCAATAGGTTCTTACAATAATCTTTCATATCCTTCTATTAGTTTTGATAATATTCCACAACAAAATTCTTGCAGGTGTTGTTATTGACCACGAGTTCTATCATGCTAGGAGAGATTAATCTTTTCTCTACAACTTTTGTCAACCTACCAATTTTTTCAATTTATCAAATTTCTTTCTTATTCCATAGACTCCAACTACGAGATGAAAAAAAACACATCAAGTTTGTTTACCCCAACACGCCAACAAGTAGCAAACCCCAACTATATTATATAAGAAAGTATTAGGTATCCCAAAGGCTTGGAGGGGATCTAATTGAAAGAAGTGACCATTGTGAGAAGCCTTCCAATCAATATATGAATATATAAATGTAGATTTATTATTATTTTAATTGGAAATATTCAATTAAGTAATAAAGTTGAATCACGTCTCTCCCAATATCAATTGCTTATTAGCATAATTCACTACCCTCATACATCTTGCATTTTTTAACAGCATTGTAACATGTAGATTAATTTCCTTTTTAGTGAACAATCTCCACCTTTTAGGAAAATATGGCACAGTGGATCCAACCCCTACAGATCATTAGCAAAAACTAAGAATAGCACAAAAGATGAAAGATTGTACAAACCAACTTATTTTTCAAACAACTAATCCAACATCAGTACCTAAAATTTTTCATGAAGATATCATATTGAAAATGTTTGAAAAATGGTGGGAAATCTTTTGCGAGGGTGATGTGGAAAGAGTGATAAGGTTTCATTGTTTTGAATTTTTTTTGTTAAATCAGAAAAACCATTATTAATGGAGATATTGGTATTTTTACTAAATTTTGTGAAGTGACTAAATGTAGCTTTAACCATTCACCTTAAGATGTTTTTACAATATAATTTCCTAAGTCTATTTAATATCTTCATTATCATAAAAACCAACATATATCCATCTTAACTCCACATCTACCACTCTTGAGAGGGATGAAATCTATTTAACCCAGAATTAAGATGGATCTAAGATGATAGAATTTACCCTTTAAATAGTCTATGCTCACATGAATACCATGGTATTACGATGGGTCAATACCATGGGTTATCATAAACTTTGAGCTTAAAAATTACTATTAGTAATTTATAAAAATTAGTAATTGATTTTTATTTTATTTTTTATTTTAACCAAGTTAAAATGTTTAACATACATTAGATTACAACATCCATTTTTACTTCTGATCCACGAAACCCCCAGAAGGATCAAATATTTTTTCAATCTATGCTAGTTATCATGATATTTGATCCCTCTCAGGGCTTAGTAGATCCATAGTAAAGATGGATTGGTTTAATTCCCCCTTTAAATAGGCTACATTCCACGTGAATACCATGGGTCAATACCATGTGCCATTTTTATTTTT